>VXBL01001290.1:553-20141 GCA_013400195.1 Aramus guarauna
GGTGATCTCAAGAACTCTTGCCTAGTTAGAGCGTTATTTCTTGCATGGGCCTCAGCCCTCTTTTGCTAGACCAAATCCCAACAGATCTGGGCACCTGGAGTCCTGCCTGGCCAGGGTGGGCGTCGGGGGGTTGAGGGGCAGACCTGGTAACCGAGGGCGTTGTGTTTGCAGCGCCCTGCTCACGCTGGGCTCCCCGGCCTGGGATGACGATGGAGCCGGGCGGGCGAGCGAGCAGCCTGGGGAGAGCGAGCTGCTCCCTCCGCGCAGCCAGCCCCAGCTGGGCTGCCCCGGCCCCCAGCAGGTAAGGGAGCCACCCCCCTGCGCTGCGCCCTGCCGCCGTGCCGGCCGTGCCGCCGTGCCGCCGTGCCACTGCAGTCACCTGCCCTGTGCCTCCTTCTAGCGGGACGTGCCGGAGGAAGCTGAGTGGAGGGAGCGACGCCTGCCAGCATCCTTCGGCTGGGCCTGTGCCCGCCGCCCTCGGCATCTGTCTCCAAAGTAAGGCCCGTGTCCCCCACCAGCCTGTCCTGCTGCCCCCCACCATTGCCGTCTGCCTCACCGCCCCATCCTGCTGTCCCCGTACCGTGTGCTGTGCCCTCGTGCCCCCTTTAACCGTGCACTTTTCCCAGGGAGTTTGCCTTTGTGTGCTCCCCCCAGCCGGTGCTGTGGAGCCTGCAGGGAGGTGCAGTGGGGAGGAAGAAGAGACTTTTCAGTTCAGAGCTGCTGCTGCTCTTCATCCCCTCGCTGCTGCTCAGCCACGTGCTGACCCTGGGACTGGGGTGAGTTTCTGATGGGCCTGACCTGTGCTGTCAAGTGGCCTTGGCCGGAACCGACCCCTCGGGTGCAGGCAGGGTGAGCCCTGTGCTGCTGGGTGTCTGGGGCTGTCCAGGGGCCTCTGGCCACCCTGGCCCCGGGGGCTGTCCCCACGGGAAGTGGAGGAACACTCCTGGAGTTGGATCCCTCATCCTTGGGCGCTGTCCTACGTTCTCCCAGCAGCCAGTCGTCTCCATGGCTGCTGCCCTCTCCCCTCAGCGCTGGCTTGCTGAGGCTCAGCAGGCTGCCCCTGTGCAAGTGCCTTACAGTCACTCTCTCCGATCCAGGATCTACATTGGGAAGCGGCTGGCAGCCTCCTCGGCAAACCCGCTGTGAAGAGCTGGGCTCCGCGAGAGACGAGTGGCTCCACTGCCCTGCTCCTCCGCTCAGTGTGTGGAGGGGGCCCAGGCACCAGCGCAGCCCATCTGCTCCCAGACTTCGTGTTTGTGGCACAAGGCGCTGTCTCCCCTTGTCCCTTCTTTAGCTCCAACCCAGGGAGCTGATCCCTCCCTCCCCCATAGACAGGAACCCAGCGATGGCAGCTCCCTACTGCAGGCAGCCCCTGCCCTCCCCATCCCTTGGTTACGGGTCCAGGTTCTTCCTTTTTAACACAAGACTGTAAATACGACTCCTGAGCCTGCAACACTACGTGTGAATAAACAGCCCTGTGCTAGCTTGGGCGGCAGAGCCGTGTGCCGGCAGTCACCGTGCCAGACCTGGCACAACCCAGCCAGGGGAGAGCGGGTGTGCTCCCCAGCAGCACCAGGTTCTTGTGGGTTTTGCCTGCCGTGGGGCTGCAGGCTGCAGGAGGGCGAGTCCCCGCTTTTTAGGGTGCTGGGCTGCTGTGCCGGTGTGGTGCCTGGCCGTGGAAAGGCCCGTGGTTGGGCTGTGCGTGGGCAGGGACGAGTGCTGGGGGGCATGCAGGGTTTTCAGCCTCACCACGGGTGCCCAGCTGATGCGTTATTCCTTTATTAGGTGGCCATGGACTGCTGCAGCAGGGAGGCCGGGGCTGGAGCCCAGCACGGCCGGCCGAGGCAGCGGCACCAGCCTGGCACAGGCAGGGCTGCAAAGCCAGTTACTGGCAGGAGAGCTGGCGCTGCAAAGCGCGACACTGCCCGGGCCCACCCGCGGACCTGGCTGGCTCCCATGCAGTCAGAGGGCCCGGGCCAGAAGCATTTGTCCTGGTGCTGCAGGATGGGGTGGGCGGTCGAGGGACGGGAGCTGCTCCTGGGGCGGAGAGCAGGAGGGAAAGGAAGAGCTCAGCATGTGCCGGCAGGGAGCTTGTCACCCTGTGTGTGGCGTGGTCCACGGGCAGTTCAGGGCAGAGGGAGGAAAGTCCTCTGGCGCAGCGGTCGCGCCGCTGGAGGGGGCCGCGTGGGTGGGAGCTCGGCATGGCTCTGCGGGAGAGACGTCCTGGCACGGGCCGGCGCGAGCTGCTTCACCTGGGCAGGAACGCGAGCGTGGCTGGAGGGCTGATGCAGAATGCTGGGAAGCCCCCGAGGGCAGGTGAGTCCCAGCCCTGGGAGGCACCCAGACCTGGCTGGGCACAGGAGGGCAGTGCCCTGTGCTGCCCTGGCTGCCGGGGTGCGCAGGGAGCCCCGTGGCTGTGCAGGGAGCTTCTGGTGTAAATACTGCGAGGGAGGCGGGTGAGGGGTGCTCCGGCAGGCGAGGACCAAGCAGGGCCATTAGTCCAGCAACCAGCTGGGAGCAGCGGCACCGTGGGCAGGGGTGGCCGCGAGCGGACGGTGCAGCTGCGGGCAGGCGCAGGTCAGAGCTGCGACATTCGCTTGGACTTCGGTGGCGGAGGCGGTGGCGACTTCAGCCCTTTATTTCCATCCGCTGTCGGTGATGCGGCTGCCTGCAAGCAGAGAGGGCCGTTACTGGGGGCGGGTGGCGGCAGGGGCAGGGGCAGCAGGGCCGGGCAGTACCTTCCCTCCGGTCGTGGTGTTGCTGTGCTCCAGGAACGTCTCGTACACGACGGGGCTGATCTTGCGGGGCAGCGGCGGGGCCTTGCTGGCACTCTTCACACGGCCACCGAAACCGGTGGGAGACAGGGACAGCCCTGTGCGGGCAGAGGAGGTGGGCTTGGCAGACACCCAGCCCTGGGGGGGCCTGGGCTGCTGCGTGCCCTGGGCTGCCAGGGCCAGATCTCCAGCATGCAGGACCATTGTAGCCCTGGGCAGAGGGGCTGGGGGCGGTGTGGGGTGCGAACCCAGCCAGGAAGAAGGTGCTGGCTCCTGCTGGGGGCTGATCTCAGCACCAAGATCCAGCGGCACCAAGTCCAAGATCAACGGCCGGCAGCTCCACGGGGAGCGTTTGGTGGGGGACACGCAAGCCACATGGGGTCTGTCTGTGCTTTCCGTACCCTGCCTGCTCCCAGCTGCGGGACACACCTGTGCCGTTGTGGGGATGGGACAAGGGGGTGAGGGTGTCTCTGCTGGGGGTGCTGGTACCTGCACTGCTGGGGTGGGGCCACAGCCTTGCTCGTGGGGATGAGGGCTGGATGCTGCTTGTGGCTGTAGGGACCCGGGGAGGTGCCCCCCCCAGCCATGCCAGGGACGAGGGGTTGCTGGGAAAGCATCGTGAGCCGGCAGTCGTGGTGGGGAGTACCTGCTGCGCTGGGCTGAGCACCAGTGGCATCTTGGCTTGGTGGGGGCTGTTTCCCATCAGAGCTGCCCAGGCTGCTCTCACTCATGTTGCGGGAGAGTCTCTGCTTCTCGTCCTGGGGTGCAGAGGGGGAGGCTCAGCGCCTGGGGGGGGGGGGCAGGCTGCGNGGGGAACCCAGGAGCTGGGGGCTGCAGGTGCTGCAGGACGCCTGGGGGAGCGTGAGCAGGTGCCTGGGGAGGAGGGAAGGCACCAGGGCTGTGCTGAACATCACCTTGGGCTCCGGCAGCTCCGAGATGGACTGGCGCAGGTCCTGGCGCCAGTACCCGAAGAAGGTGCTGGAGCGGTTCTCCTTGCGCTCGTTCCTGCGGTCCTCGCTCTCAGAGGTGCGAGGAACAGGCTTTGGGGTCAGGGTTGCCTCCAGGCTGTGGAGCAACTGTGGCTGGTGAGGGCCAGGTGGGTGGCAGGGGGAATGGGGAGCAGGGCTACGCCATGGGCCAGCTGGACCATGGCCAGGAGTGGCCGCCCTCAGCCAGGCACCAGCACCATCTCTGGCCGAGCTCAGCAGTGGGTGCTTAGAGGGGACAAGTCAGCAAGACAAGTGTGGCTGGCTCAGGTCACTGTGGTGTCCCGGTGAGCCTGGGGGCTGTACATGGTGTATCTCTGCTCCATGGCCCTCCATGGGGACAGGGCCACCGTGGTGGCATGGCAGGATGGATCCTTGAGATGCGGCTTGGCATAAAGGGAAGCGGGGAGGGCTGGGGAGGTGGGAGAGAAGTGTCTGGGGTGGAGGAGAGTGGGGATGGCTCAGGGGTGTGGGGCCAGCAGGGAGGGGTGAGGGCAATGAGAGGGGGTGGCTTGGGGCCAGCGCTCCCCACCACAGCACTTGCCTGTCTCCAGCATGGCTCAGCCGGTCCCAGTCAGGTCCCCACACCATGGACCGGGGTCGTCCACTCCGCCGGTCCTCGAAGCAGACCTGAGAGCGCAGGGAGCGTGAGAGCGAGCCAGGAGGGATAAGTGCAGAGCCTCCCTTCTCCTTCCCTTGGCTCAGCCAGGGCCAGCAGTGCCCTCTCTGCCGGGTCTTGGTTTGTGCCACTATCAGCCACCCTGTGGCAGTGCTGTCCCCCTGAGCCCAGGGTGGGCAGGGACCCCCAGGTCCCCCATGCACAGTGCCCCTCACCCTGTGGATGCCACAGCTGTGGCCCCATCAAAGTGTTCCTGCTGCTCCAGACCTGCGTTGGCTTGTCCAGTATCATCCCGTGGTAGCCATGCACCACCCGTGCAGCCCTGGCCATGCCTGCACTGTGCTTACCCCCAGTACTCACCATCTCCCGCACCCCGTACTGGCTCTCCACCTTGGCCCGCAGCTGCACAAAGCACTCCTCCATGCGCTCGTGGAAGGGCCGCAGGTCCTCCGTCACCTTCCGCTTGTGGATCCGGATCCCCTCTGCCAGCAGCGGGGTCTGCAGGAGAACGGGGACAGGTCTGCCTGGGCTCGTGGGGCTCCCCTGGGACCGGGACGCCGGGCACTTGGCACCCCAGGGCAGCTGTCCCCTCCGGCCCCCGGAAGGATGCTGCAGGCTGTACCTGCCAGGCGATCAGGTCCTTCAGCTTCTCGATGTTCCCCTCATCCTCAGGGTGCTCCTGCAGGTACGACTCCTCGAAAAAGGCCTGCAACACCCTTCTCTCAGTCCCGCTGATGGGCTGGCTCGGCTCCACGCAGGCAGGGAATGGCATGACGTGTGCTACTGCCTGCGGCCGCCAGCCCCAAGAGTGCCTGCTCTGGCTCTGGTGGAGCACCCGCATGTCCTCACCGTCTCGTACTTGGCAAAGCCACCCATGACAGCAGGGTCCACAATGCCGTTGAGCAGCATGGAGAGTGGGTTGACGGGCAGGCTGGGGTCATTCTGGTGCCGGTTGATCTCACTCATAATTTTTTCATTTGTTTTCATCATGGTCTCGATGGCGTTTTCCAGGGGGGAGATGATGGTCTGTGCCCGGAGAGGGAGGGACAGGTCAGCAGCTGGCTGGCCCAGAGACCTGCCCATCCTGGTGCGGGTCGGCAGGGTGGTCTCTCCCCTGCCCCGCAGGAGGGAGGCCCCAGGGTTTCACATCTCACCCCACGAAGCCCCTCGGACCCCTGGCACTGGCTGCCTGAACTAAGCCAAAGGCCCACACGGGAGCACGGGAACTGCCAGTCCCCGGCTCCAAGCGCAGGCCACTGGCAGGGTTAGTCCTGCAGGCAGGAGTCTGCAGGCCAGGAGACAGACGTGTGGCACTGACAGCTCGGTGTGAGCTTACGGGACGCTCGGGCAACCGTCGTCGTCCTGAGGGGCAGCTGTGCAACAGCAGTGTGCGCAGCCCGAGCGCTGCAGCAGACACGTGCGTGTGGCAACACTGATGCAGCCGTGCAGTTGCCCCGCAGCACAGCTGTCCTGTGACAGCCCAGCTAGAGCATTTCACACATCCTCCTTGCTGCTTCACGTGAAACACCCTGGGCTTTGGCCAAGAACCTCCACCTGACAGAGGTGTAAAACCCACGCACGGAGCTGTTGTCAGCAGCGCCAGAAGTAGCAGCAATCTGCTGAAACCCTCCAGCACCTCTGCTGCTCCCCACACGCAGCCTGCAGCTGGCCACCCATGATGTGCATCGCAGTGGGTGAGCCACGCAAACCAGTCCCTGTCACCAGGTCGATGCTATCGGCACCAGCCAACGGAGGCGGTCAGTGCCCTGAGTGCTGGGGGGGTCCCCATGCCTGCTATCAGCAGAGAAACCCTTCCCTGTGGCCTGGGACACGTGGCATAGGCCCGAGATCAGCCCCAGAGCTGGGGCAGCAGGGGCAAGGCAATGCCAAAGGAGGGTTATCCCCCACCGGGGGGCAGGGGTGGGAGCCGGGCTCTGTGCTCAGGGAGGGAAGGGGACCGTGCTCGCACCCACTGCAGGCAGAGGGGGGGTGTGTGAGCTGCTCCGCCGCAGACGCTGCCCCAGGCCGCACACCCAAGGGACCACGGGGACAGGGGGGTGAGCTGGGAGTCTCAGGGTTTGGGGCTCGAGCGCTGGGTGGGCTGGATCAGGTTTGCACGGAGAGCAGGGACCGACGGGATGCAGGGAGCGTGGCAGGGGCTCGGCGGGAGTACCAGGCAGGACGTGCTCCCCACACCCCGGCTTCAGCCACTTGAGCTTGGGAAGCCGGGAAGGGGCTGGGGGCAGCATGCCCGCCTGGATCTGGGGTTTGTGGTGCTGCTGGGGAAGGGATGCCCTAGGAGGGACCCGCTCCCCCCACACCCCTCTCCTCACTGTGGTGGTGGAGGTCACTGCAAACCAGCGCAGGATGCCGGGCAGGGGGTAGGCTGTTTTGAAGGTCGTTCGCTCGATCCACATGGTCTGCAGGGAGAGCAGCATTCATCCCAACACCCTTCCTCCCCACCACCCTGGGACACCCCTGGCTGCCCCGTGGGGCAGTGGACTCCCACCTCCCCTTCCCATGGGCATGGGACCACCACCTCCCCCATCCCAGGACTGAGAGGACAGGCTGTCTCTCCTGCATCCCCTACCTCTGGACACCTGGCTCCTCATAAGGCCCCCCCGGCTCTCCCCGTCCCTCCTAGCCGGGGGTCCCAGCAGCCCCCGCCATCACTCACTGCAAATTCGTTGTCTGGATCCTTTGGGCCTTTCTTGAAGGGCCGCGAGTAGCTGAACTTCTGGATGTGGTTGGCTTTATAGAAGCTGCAGAGGGAAGGGGCAGAGCACGGGAGTGGCCCCCCTGTAGCAGCAGGGGGAACCAGGGCAGGTGCATCCCCTCCGCACCGCGGCACTCACTTGGTGATCTGCTCCGGGACGCTCCGGTCCTTGAACCGGACCTTGGCTTCCTCCACCGGCTGCACAGTGAAACACTGGATATCTGCGTGAGTGAAGGAGCCCCGGGCACACACCGTGGGGGATGGGGGCTGCGGGGGAGAGGGGCCCAGAGCCTGGATGGGGACAGCCCCAGGGGTGCACGGGGAGGCACTGTGGGACCCACGCCAGGGGTGATGGCACAGGGAATGAGCCGCCCTTCCAGCCCCGTCCCTGTGCTCGGAGGATACACTGGCCCGGGGAGCCGGTGATGTCCTGGCCGGGTGGAGATGTGCTCTTCAGCTTCTCAGCGTTGGGGAAGGGACTCAGCAGCCGCATCTCAAAGTCCTCCCGGCGCTCGTACTCCTTGCCCCGGTAAATGAAGACCTTGTTCTGTGGGGGAGGAAGACGGCAGCCCATCCCAGCACACTGCGGAGTGGGGCCAGGGAGCCCGTGGCCCCGTGCTCTGGCTGCAGCAAGCCCCCGTGCGTTAGGGGTGCCGGTGCCAATGAGGCTGAGCCCCAAGCCGAGTGGGAGACCCCCCCCTCTTAAAAAAAATATTTCCCCAAGCCCAGAAATTGGAGGAAAAATGAATTAAAGGGCAGGCTGGCTCAGACAGCCGGGGTTCCGGAGCGAAGGTCTTTGGCCAGGCACACAGTGACCAGGGTCTGCGGTCAGCACATACAGAAACCACCCAGGAAACGGCAAGGGGCCCTTGAAACGTACTGTGACTTCTGTGAAAATCCTGCCACCCTCGCTGTGGCCAAAACAGCAGGCTAGGAAAATAAGGATGAACACTTTGGATGGAAGAAGCCCACCAAGCATGTCAACTTATATCTGAGTGGATTAAAAACCTAAGGAATGTAACAGGAGTGAATGGGGGTGAAACGCTTTGCTCTCATCCAGAAAGAGAAACCCTGCTCTCGCGGGTGGATGCCAGGAGCCTGTTGGCCAGCACAGGAACAGGGAGAGGTGCTGAGCAAGCCCTTGCCTACAGCATCGCCCCGCAGGGACGGGGAGAGTGTTGGCGGGGCGAGGGTCGGCGGGGGTCCCGCAGTGACCCCGGAGGTACCCAAAGCTGTTCATAAACAGCACCGTTAGCACAGACCCATCTCTGCGCCACAGGTCCCGTACAACAGGCATCTCTCCCCACACCCCAGGTACGACAGGGTGCAGAGCACGGGCAGCGGTGGGGGGCACAGGGAGGGTGCCTGCCAGCAAAGTCAAACCTGCCCGGCCCTGGCACTGCCCCGTGCCGGAGGGGTGCGGGCACAGCCAGGCGCCTGCAGCAGAGGAGCGTTGGGACAGAGCCCACCCCACCGCACCGCTCGTCCTCAGAGGAGGCTCGACAGGACAATCTGCTGCCTTAGGGGCAGAGAGTGCATCGTGTGCTGGGAAGAGGAGTGTTGGGATTTGGTCTAGCAAAAGAGGGCTGAGGCCCATACGAGAAATAGCGCTCTAACTAGGCAAGAGTTCTTGAGATCACCTTGGGATGACAAAACCAGGCATAGTTAGAGGATAGAAGGAAGCATATCAGTAAAAGAGGATGTAAACAGAGCCAAGTAGGAACGTAACTAACCAACTGATGTAAGAGCTAGGGCGTGTGAACAGGTACCGTTAACCAGTAAGAAAGTAAGAATCGGCGCGTGATGTATATATACATCAGCAGAAAGGAATGTATAAAAGCTCAACGATGTTGCTAATAAAGTGTCTGCATTAGCTAGCTCATATTGGGCCGTCTGATGCTTTCCCCAAGCCCGCTCTCCGTTAGAGGAGCGTCCTCCCGGGCGCTGGCGGAGCCGGGTGGCACCCAGGGCCATGGTCACATCTGCCTCTTGGCTGGCACCTGGCCTGGGCAGAACGGGCAGCACACCCGAAGTGAGAGCTGCTAATGTGGGACGTTTCGTAAGTTCATTCACAGGAAGGAGGCGGACCTGGGGGACCCACTGCACACTCAGCCCTCCCTGCTGCTGGAGCATGGGCTGGGAGCTGGAGGGGCAGCGCTCCTGGAGGGTTCCGGGAAGGGAACCGGGATCTGGAGGAGCGGGGGCTTCTCACCTGCTGCTCACTGTGCTTCTGGCCAAGCTCCTCTTCTGACCCTGGCAAATCCCTGTCTTAAAAGCAGCACGCCCAAACAGCGTGGGCTCAGAGACCCTGTGTGCACGCCCTGCGAGCCAGCCTGTCTCCCCGCAGGCACCAAGCTCCCCGCTGTGCCCGCTCGCCCCGTCCCCGGGGACACCTCCAGCCCAGCAGGCAGGGACCCCAAACGCTGCCAGACCTGCTGAGGTTCTCCCTGTTGGGGGTAGCCCGGCCGAAGTGCTTTGGCCCTGGGGACCCAGTCGGCAAGGAGCCCCATCCCGAGGGAGCGGGGGCTCGCCAGGGCTCGGTTCGCAGGGTGCCACCCTGAGACGGCCAAGGTCACCAGCCTGCGTAGGTGCAGCGTGCCGGCTGCCGGCATGGTGCTGGCTGTGGCGCAGCTGGGAGCCGCTTACCCGGAGGAAGGTGGGGAAGCCTTGCCCGTAGTAGCCCACGGCGAAGTAGTCTGGGCTGGGCCGCAGCACCTTCAAGATCTTCTCATAGAACTTGGCTTCCCGCTGCTGCAGGGGGACAGGGGCAGGAATGGGGATGGATCAGGTTCCCGCCATGGGACAGGAGTGCTGCAGACCCCCCGTCCCTCCCCACGGCTCACCTGCTCTGCCAGCAGCCGCCCCCCTCCCCACACCGCCCGGCCGGGCACTCACCAGGATGTCACTCAGCATTTCGTAGTCGAAGACTTCGCTCTCGTACTGCTCTGCCAGCTCCTTGCAGATGTGGATGGCCTCCTCCCACATCTGCAGGAGATGGGGCCAAGGCCCGGGTGCAGCGTGAGCTGGGGCGGGGGGCACTGGGGTCTTCTGGAGGAGACCCTCCCTGTCTGTGGGGGCATGTGCACCCCCGCTCCTCAGCAAGGCGGGAAGGGCTCTCCCTGTGCGGGCCGGTGGTCTGGCTGGGCAGTGGTGGGCAGCAGCAGGACTCGGTTTCCCGCTGCCTCCAGCTGCCGGCCCCCGGGCAGTGATGGGGCTGGGGGCTGAGACTGGGCTTGGCTGGGNGCGGGGTTGAACCGTCCAGCCCAGGCTCACTGTGGGTCAGCTCCAGCCCCACCACGGCAGCGGGGAGAGTTGGACGGGCTGTGCTGAGGCTGGGGGCTCAGAGCAGGAGGCAGCGGTGGCCAGGGAACCAGGCTTGCCCTGGGACAGCCCAGCTCCCACCAGCTGGCCGGGGTGAGGGGGGCTGCCGGGGGCATTTGGCCACGCTCACCTTGCCCTGGTCAAAGTAGTTGATGATCTGGTTGTAGAGAGCTTCTTTCAGCTGGCGCTGGGTGTGCAGGCTGGGGCTGTGCAAGCCCTGCATGGGGGCTGTGTTCGCCTCGTCCGACCACTGCGCAGAGGCAGCGGGGGCCCATCATGCCGAGCCCTCGGGCCCTGGCTGGGCAGCTCCCGTGGCCCCCGCAGCCCCCCGAGTCCCACCTTGAGGAGCCGGGCATGCAGCAACAGGGTGTAGGCTCCTTCTGTGTAGTTCTCGTAGCTGATGTGCAGGTCTTTCAGCTTGTACAGGTACCTGGGAGCGAGGGTACCGCGCGTGTGGCACAACAGCCAGTGTGGCTCGGGGTCCGGCCCCTGCTCCCACATGGGGTGGTATCCCTGGCTGGCAGACGGGTGGGGGGCAGAGCCCCACAGCACCCAACCCCTCCGGCCGCTCCGCCATCCCCAGCCCACGTGCCTGGGGCGGGAGGCTAGGGCAGCTCGGGGCCCTGAGACCGCTCATCCCAGGGGCGATGCTGGTCTCCCCGGGGCTGCACTCACCTGATGTACATGGCCTGGCGGTCGATCTCCTTGTAGAAGTTCTGGGGAAGAGCAGATGAGGCTGTTTTGAGTGGGCCAAGGAGGGGGCACATGCCACAGCCCCCCCCCATGCTCCCACGCCTTGCACTGGGTCATGGTGCTGCTGGGACCGTCCCCACTCTGGCACTGGGCTGTCCTGGGCAGTGGGGAGCTACACAGTGCCTCCCAGCAAGCACCTCCGGGGGACACTGGGGCCGGCACTGCGTGCACCCCATCTCTGCTGTGCCAGGGGCCCTGGGGAGACCTGGGGGGGGGACATGGGGCTGAGCCCTGGTGGAGCTGGGGGCACAGGGCAGGTGCCCACCAGGAGGTTGACGGTGCAGCTCATGCTGTAGGTTTTGTTCTCGTCATTCATAACAGCCCGGTAGTCAAGGAGTCGCTCCAGGAGCCCAGTCACCAGTGCAATGAACTTCTCTCCAGGCTCGGCCAGGTCAGGGTGCGTCTGGCAGCAGCTGAGCAGGCTGGAGAGGAGAGGAGGTCCTGGGTCTCACTGCATGCTCAGCTCTGCAATGCTCCCACCACTGCCCCAGCTCAGCTCCCCCAGGATGCAGGGCATTGGGGGGTGGGGGGGAGACCCCCCCAACAGAGACAAAAAGCAACACCTGGTCTGCAGCAAGACAGAGCAAGCCCCGTGCTGTGCCCCAACAGGTACATCAGGGATGGGGGAGAGACCTGAAAGCTCCGGCCACCCTGCAGACAAGTCTGTGATGGGCATCACGGGGCAAGAGCAGAGCCTGGGCACAGCAGGGGCATCACCCAGGGCAGGGGCAATTCCTGGGGCAGGGGCATTGCTGGGGGCAGGGAGGGGCAGGCGGGCTGGTGACCGAGCAGCAGTCTTCCTTTTCTCAGGTCCCGCTCCCCCGAGAAGCATGCTCTGGGTCAGAGCACAGCGTGAGGAGGAGCTGGATGGCCGAGACCCAGCCAGGGCAGGAGCACGGTGGACAGCAAGGGGTCATGCCCTGGAGAGGAGGTTGTGGGGATGTCACTGCACACTCACATGCTCTCAAAAAGCTGCTTGTACTGCTCATCTCCCCGGCCGCCCTCCACCTCGCTGTCCAGCTTGCGCAGGATCTCATCCTCAAACTGCAGAGATGTGCATGAGCACAGCCAAGGAGCCAAGGATGTGCTGAGCTTGGCCCCAGGCTGCCGCAGCTGTGGTCCCTGGGACCTGGGGCTGCTGCACTGGGACAGGAGGGTCTGCGGGGGCTGGAGCCAGCTCGGGCCCCCAAACAGCCCCCAGGATCTGCTGCCGCCGCCGCCCCTTCCCCCAGGACTGCCCAGCACAGACGGGTCCCTGTCCTCCCTCCAGGACATACTGCTCCCTGGTGCAGATGAGTTCCCGTGCTGCCCCAGCACAGACAGGGACCCATCCTGCTCTCTGGGTCCCAGACCTGCTCCCCAGCACAGGCAGGTCCCTGACTTGCTCTCCAGGTCCCTGTCCCACTCCTGTGCTGGCCTCATCACCGTTCCCCAGCAGCCTGGGCCCAGCTGACCCCAGAGGTCTCTGGAGAGTGCCCTGTGCCCCCCGAAGCCACAGCCTTCCCTGCCTGGAGTGGCAGAGCTGTGTCTGCATGGGGTCCCCCGTCTCCCAGATGATGCTCAGCGTTCAGATTCGTGGGGTTTGTCTGGCTGCAGCTGGTGGACCCAAAAGCCTGGGGGATCCTGCACATGCATGGGATGGGATGGGATGGGATGGGGGGGTCTGGAGCAGATATCTGATTGCTGGTACCCATTGGTACTGCTTGCTGGGTCCCTCCAGGGTCTGCACATCCCAAACTTGGGGGACCTTGTCATGGTTGGCTCCTGAGCTGCAGAGCCCCTGTGCTGCAGCAGGATGGCTCAAGGACATCCCCTGCAAAGGCCTCAGGTCCTCTGAGCCCAGCCATGCCCACACTGCTCCTCCAAGACAGCTCTCCTGTGCCTGCAGACCCGGGTGCGAGCACGGGCAGAAGAAGGGGACTCCAGCTCTGGAGAGTCACCCACGGCTCTGAGGGCAGTCCCAGCCCCTCTCCTCCCATGAGACATCCCAACAGGGTGAAAGGCTTCCAGCTCAGAAGAGACAAATGCCACCTAATCATAAACTGGAAAAGCCTTTTGCATGGAGAAAACTCACAGCAGTGAGGGAAGACAAGTGGAAATGCAGAGGTTTGTGCAGACCTCCCCCCTCCCACTGTGTTCTTGTTTCCAGGCAGTGCTGGGACTGGCTGAGTGGGTGATGCCTGCTCGTCCCTGGGAAATCCTCTGCATCACCCAGCAGCTCTCCCTGCTCCTCACTTCCCCTCCAGCTCCCTCATCCCTCCCTCCTGCAGCCCCACATCCCAGGATGAGACAGGGGAGGCTCAGCATTGCATCCACCCACCCCAAAAGTGACGGTCCAGCCTGGGTGAGGAGCAGGATCAGGCCGCGTTGGCCTCCTGCCACCGCCCAGCCACAGCCCTGGGCACTCACCCGGCTGAAGCTCTTGGTCAGCTGGTACTCGCAGAGCATCATGTCGAAGAAGATGGGGATGGTGGACTTCCGCAGCTCCAGCTCTGGCACGAGCGTCATCTCCAGGATGGGGCCCACCATGCCCGGGATGAACTCTATCTTGCGATGGCCTGGGGAGGACAGGAAGGCTGGGGGCTCCTGCAGCCTGCCTTCCGAGGCCAGCCCCAGCCTGGGGCCCCATGGCTGCGAAGGGGCAGCAACACGTGGAAGAGGAGGGAGAGGGTGCCAGGAGGAGGTCTGCATGCCTGGGGCAGGCAGCCGTGGCAGAGCCGGGCAATCCTTCAGGGCAGTCATGCTGGCAGGCAGGTAATGCTGTTCGGCCAGGACAGCACGGCTAACACTATGGGACCATCACCTGGGGCTGCACTATGTCCTGGAGGCCCTGGCATGTGTCAACGACCCACGCAGGAGCCTGCAGGCATCCGTCACTGCCCCACTGCTGCGCTGCGGGCTGCCCCACACTCTCCCTGCAGCTCCCTGCTCTCTGCTAGGGCGTGGGGCAGAGACCCAAGGTGCTGTGTCCCCCCTGACTGCCTGGCCCTGGGATGCTGCTGGCAGCACGACCCACGCCGCGCAGGGGAAACAGGGCATGGCAGGAGCCCGCAGGACCACAGAATGGGAAGGCAGGGCTGCAGGCAGACACCAGTCTGGAGAGGGGAGCCTGCCTGCAGGGAGTGTGAGCTTGTCACTGGTCACAGCGCCGGTGGGCTTGCACACACATGGCCTCGCATGCCTACAGATGTGCACACCCCATGGGCTCACATATCCCACAGATTGCACATCCCATAGCATCCCATAGGTTGCACGTCCTGCGGGCTCACACATCCCACAGGCTTGCATGCCTGCAGATTCGCATGCCTGCGGGCTCATACACCCCATTCACGCCCTCAGGCTCCCATGCCCCACACTGGCAACATCCCACTCCCCAGCACCCACTCTGGGGACAGTGCTGAGGAACACCAGCCTGCAGAGACTTGCCAAACCTCCTCATTGCTGGCCACACTGCGGCACTGCGGCTCACCTAGGTTGTACCACATGTCCCGAATGGAAGCTCCGATCGTGGCTCTCATGTCCCCATACCTGCCAGGCCAGATGTTGGTTAGCATCACTCCGCAGCCCAAGGTGCAGCATCCAGGCCAGGGGCCCGAGCACAGTCTAACCGGCTCATCCCAAAATCCCTGACCCCATGGCATGGCAGAAGGCTGGGGCAGGAACCTGAAGCCGAGCTGCAGAGCTCAGCCCCGAGGGGCTGCCAGCAAGTGGCCGGGCCAGGGAGGGCCAGCAAAGGCAAGGGTGACTCACTTGGCCAGGATGCTGTTGCGCTTGGCCTGGGAGAAGTTCTCCAGCTGCAGGGAGTCCTGGGTGAGGAAAGCCACAGCCAGGTGGAAATAGTTGTTCCAAAGCTGCAGTGAACACATGAGGATGAATGCCGTGCTGGATGGCACGGGGGGCTGGGTCCCCTCCCCGGCCTCCTGGTCCCCACAGGGCACAGGCAGCCCCGGTGCCAGGGCAGCGCCTGCTCACCTGCAGCTCAAAGCTGCTGTTGCTCAGGAACATCTCTGTCAAGGTTGCGGCAAAGTGGTTGATGGCGCGCAGGAACTCCCTGTGGGACGAGTGGCCGTGGGGCACTGAACGGAGGGCAGCCGTGCTGCCTGCCCACCGACCCGCAGGCAGGGCCGAACTGCAGCGGGGGCAGAGAGCCGGGCTGGGGGTCCCGGTGCTGGTGAGGCGAGGACCAGTGGCGGGGCCAGGCGGGGACCAGTCCTCGCAGTGCCCTGGGGCTCGCAGCGTACTCTTGCCCCCATCCATGCCCCAGCTGGTCCTTTCTGCCCACTGCAGTGCGGCCGAATGCTGCCCCAGCGCACCGGTCCTGCACGCCTGGCGTCCACGCTGTGCGCAGACGCCCACGGTGGGAGGGATGGGGTGTCTGGCATCAGCTTCCTGCTGCTCCTTGGGAGCGCCCCAAGCACACCGATGGGGCTGCAGAGAGCGGCTCTGCCACCCGGCTCCCAGATGGGGCTGGACGGTCCCAGGACAGAGCAGGGAGCATCTGGAGCTGCCCTGAGCCAGCCTGAGCACAGACCCAGCACTTTTGGAGGGGGCTCTGGAGGGGGTTCAGCCAGCCTTAGGCTGTCCAGCACAGCTGTGCTGCAGTGCCTGCATGGCCTCTGCCCGGGCCCCCGCAAGGCACCGCAGGCTCTCACATCCAGCCCCAACGTCTGCCCACAGGTCCCTCCCAGCACAGAGGTCCTCACCGGTTCTGCACCATGTTCATCACCATCCAGTCAGATGGGTACACCGTCTTGCCAATCAGGTCCTTGAAGAGGATGAAGGTCTCCATGAGGAAGTCCTGCCAGGGAGGAGGAGATGTCAGGAGCTGGGCTCGACCATGATGCCCTCCTGGGGTGATGTGGTGCTGAGCACCGGGGCTGGGAGCAGCCCTTGCCACCTGACAGCGAGAGCTTCACCTCCACGGAGTGGGGATGTGGGCTGTGCCAGCACCCAGCGCAGGCGGCACCAGTGCCTGGTGCAGGCAGGGCACTGGGACCAGTGGGATGCCCCAGCTGAGACGCGGGGTGGAGAGGCAGGCAGGGAGGGCCCAGGTCTTGTTGCATGGGGCAGCACTCACCATCAGCTCGGGCCGGGAGGGGAACGCCTTGATGTAGGAGCTGTAGTGGTCCTTGTCCATCTGGCTCAGGATGGCAGCCATGCATGCCACATAGTGACTCTGGGGGAGAGAGGCCAGTCAGGCGCTGCCGAGGCCCCGCGGCCGGCACCGCGGGCTGTGCTGGGGCCAAGAGGGTCCCCATGGCTGGCACACGGGGGCCCCATCCGTGTTCCTCCAGCAGGTCTGTACCCCAGACCCTCAGCTGCCCCGGGGGCCCCTCGCCATCCCGCTGCTGCGGTCCCCTCCTCCCTGGCTCTCCAGACCTCTCCTCCTGCCCCACTCAGCCTCGGCTCCTGCAGCCAGCCCTTCCTCTCCCGGTCCCGCACATCCCGCTCCGGGGTTGGGACAGCTCTGGCACCTGCCGTGATGCTGGGGAGGACACAGACGTAACTATACAGCATGTATGCTGTAGCATGCATCTGTAATTTTTCAGGTAATTTAAGGCAATATGTGGACACAAGTGCATTTTGAAAATGGCAAGCAGCTTTTTTCTGGAGGCTGATGTATCTAGACTCCCTCTAGCGAAGGGTGCCAAAGTGAGCCATTAACTCCACTCCTGTTCTGGGTGCTCACACAGCTCTATCGCAAGACAAGCAGAGTGGCAGTGGCGCTGGCTGACCAGGATGCCCGTCTCCGCACGGTGAGAAAGGCCGTGCCTGATCTCCAAATTGCGTGCAGCTGCACCGCTTGCGAAAGGCACAGGTGGCAGGGTGCAACACCCACCTCCTGCTCCCCACTGTTTCACCTTCCCTTTAGCTAATCAGGGCAACGTTTTCTGGACGAGACTGAGTATGCAATCGACTAAAGCACTTTGAGTATTGCCTCATTAAGAGGAAGCTTCACTCTTGGGACGGAGCTACAGGAAACTCCCTGGGGAACTGATCTCAGGAGTCGCCCCACACCCAAAGCCACCCGGGGATACAGCAGCCCCAGTCCAGCCCTGCAGCGCAGCAGCAGAGTCAGCGCATGGAAAAGGTGGCTGCTTGCAGCATCCACGGCCCTCGCAAGGGTGCTGTCACCCCGCAAACCACCACCAGAGCTGCACATGCTGGGGAACACGCAACCAACCCAACCCGACCTCCCTCAGAGCACCATGGTGTGCCCGGGGGCGGTCAGGTCGCTCCAGCGTGGCGGGAAGCCCGGCACCGCCGGGGCTGAGTGGGGCCGTGAGAACACGCTTCATGCTATTAAAGAGCCAGTTTGCAGCAGTGTCCAGTGTAGCCCCCGCGTGACTGCTCAGCCAGGAAGCTGTCCTGGGGTGCGCCCAGGACTGGAAACGGCGGGAAGGGGCAGCTGTTTCTGGGGGTAAGAGCAGGAGAAAGCATCCTCTGCCAGCTCAGGAGGAGCAAAGGCCCCGCCATGCCCCAGCATCACCGACGGAGCTTTGTGGGTGGCTTCAACGGCCAACCCTTGCCTGGAGGCTGCCGTGCTGCGAGGGCCCCCTGGGTGCTGAGCACCACTGCCGGTCCCCGGCACGCAGGAGCCGCTCCGCAGCTGCATAGAAGCACAGAGCAACGCAGGCCCCTTCTAGCTCTGGCGGCTCAGCTGCTGCCAGAGCCTCCTCCCAGCTCATTCCACCAGCTCCGGCATTCCCTCACTCTGCAGCAGGGACGGAGCCCCGTCGCAGCCCCGGGCCAGCTCTGGCCAGCTGCACGGAGTGGCCGGCGGGGAGAGGTTTGGGAGGCCCAGGGGCACAGCCAGGGCCACTCAGCTGCTGCCTGTGACCAAGGGCCCCAGGTTCACCCGGCTGGCCCCTGGGCAGCCCCGGCAACGGGAGCAGGGGGCTCCTCGGGAAGGGCTGCAACATGCGGCAGGGATTCCTGCTGTGCCCCACGGCCAGCCCTGGCTGACGTTAGGGGTGGCGGCAGGTTTGCCCAGAATTATCTTTTGAGAAGCAAATGAATAAAAACCCAGTAAATCCCAGTCCTTTTAGCATCAAAGTGAAGCCACAGACCTGAGGCTTCCTTGCTGACCGCCGGCACGCAGCAGGGCCAGCAGCTCCGGGACATGGGGAAGCCACAGGGGCATGCTGCAGCAATCCTGCAGACACCCAGGTCACTGGCTGCCCACAGCCTCCCGCATGTGCCTCAGAAGTACATCTTGCCCACAAAGCTGGAAGCGAGTTCCTCCTCGCTGTGCAGCACGGCCTGCTCCCAGGACTCAGCTCACCAGGGGATGGATGTCCTATCTGCAAGGGAGCAAGCATCAAGCACTGGCAAAGCGGGGAAAGTGCCACAAATCCCCCTGTGTTCCCTGTGTGTCCATGCATGCAGTGCCACAGAATCCCGGACTCGAGAGAGACCCCATGGTGGGAGCCAGGGTCGCCTTCCCCACCGACAGAGCCCGGCTGTGCGGCCACACGGCTCACCGGGAGCGGAGCAGGAGCAGCCTGAGCCTTTGCGACGTTTTGGAGGGGGGGCATTTCTCATGCACCAGCCAGGGTGCATGTCACCCACCCTCACTTCAGAGGGACGTGCTGCGCAACCAGCACAGCCCCACGGGGAACGTGGGGCAAGGCAGGAAAGCGACAGGAGGAAACTTTTGTGGCGAGCCAGTCTGTTCTGGGGATTTGATGAGATTAGTTCAGTCATCTGGAAACAGCTGCTCTGGTGGCTGCTGGAATTAGATTCAGGTGAACTCCCTGCACCGCCTGCTACACCTTCTTCAAGGGAAACTGTATTTACATTTAAATTACATTACTGGGAGCCACACAGCCAGGCACTGCTGCACATACGGATGTGGTTTGTTCGGTGGATGGCATGTGCATGGGGAACAGGCCCAGGGGTAGCCCGGCACATCACACGGCCCCCAAACTCACTGGGTGGTCACAAACAGTCCCAGACAGCCCCCGGCCAAGCCACAGTCCCACCACCCAGCACCTCCCACTGTAGCAGCAGCTGCGGCCCCAGCACAGCCCCAGCGCGGCCAGCGGGCACTCAGCCGGGCCGTGGGCAGGACAGGCTCAAAGCCGGAGAAGGGGGTCCGTGGTCTCCGGGGGGATGCTGCGCTCCTGCCCGCCGTTCCCCAGCTCGGGGACCCAGCGCAGCCCCTGCGCGCTGCTGTGGCATCGGCCCCGCCACCCCGCAGCCCTGCCTGGCGCCAGCCTCCCCCGGTGCCCACGGCTGCGCTGCCCGCCACCGCGCCCCCAGTCCCGGGGCGGGCCGGGGCCTTTCCCGGCGCCGTGCAGCTGCTCCGAGGCCCAGCGGCGGGCAGGGGGATGGCGGGGGGGACACGGGCTGTGCCCCGCCGGGTGCCCGGCCTCGAGCACGGGACTGGCCGCGGCGCCTGCACCGCCCCCCTCCC
>VXBL01001290.1:31214-79267 GCA_013400195.1 Aramus guarauna
AGCCTCTGTGCCCTGCGGTCAGCCCCGGCCGCCCGCCGAGCCGCGGGGGCTCGGCCGGAGCGACTCGGAGCGGAGCCTGCCCCGCGGGCGCCCGCCGCCACAGCCCTCGCCGCACCGCCGGCAGACCGCCCCCGCCACGGACACCCACGGCCTCCGCCAGCCAGCTCAGGGCAACCCCCCGCGGGACCCCCCGCCACCCCAGCACCAGCTCTGCGGCACGACCTGGGGGGGGCCCTGCTGCACCTCGCCGGTCCCCGTTCCACCAGCGCCGGGCTGGCACGGCTCTGCCGCCGCGGCACCAGAGAAGACGCCAGCTGCGCTCGGCCGTCCGGACCCCCGCGGCACCTGCAGCCAGCTACATGCCGCCGAGCCTGGGCACGGCCAGGCAGGACCGGAGGGCTCCGGGGAGTCGCTGCCCCCAGCCCCGCTGGGCCCCAGCGCGGGGACGCAGCCAGCCGGGCGGGCACCGGAGGTCGCCCAGCGTGGGCAGCCCTGCCTCACCCCCGAGCAGTCAGAGACACTGCGCCACGTCCAGGACCTTCTGCAGCTCGTGGTGGCAGCCAAGGGGCCGGTGGGACCACCAGTGGGGGACGAGGACACTCGGACATCTCAGGGAGAGGGCCCTCGGGGGCCCAGGGAGCCGGGGGACCTGCAGTCCCAGCTGCAGTCCCTGGAAGGGGTGCTGGAGACCAGCCAACAAACCATCCGGGTGCTGCTGGACGTCATCCAGGACCTGGAGAAGAAGGAGGCCCAGCGGGACGGGTGAGCAGGTGGGGACGGACGGGTCGATGGTCCTGGGGGGGGCTGTGGATGGCGGACGGGGGAGGCAGGCGCTGCCAGACATTTGGGTGCTGCTGCTTCCCGGATGAGTTTCCCTCTGAGAAACTCTGAGCTGCCGTCTACAGACGCGCGGCACTGTGTCTTGGTGCAACGTCTCGCCTGCCGCCGCTTGTTTTGCAGGAGCCTGCAGTGCCCTCCCCATGGCCAGGGAAAGCATGCAGGGGGGCGCAGGCCAGGGGGGACAAGGGGAGCTGGGCCCCCTGCCCGGCTCTGGTGCAGCTGACCTGCCCGTCGGTCACTGGGAGCGGAGACCTGGGGTATTGCATCCGGACTGCAGGCTCAACCCCGGGGACAGCCTCCGTATTTCTCATGCCTGCTCTCCGCTCCAGCCTTGGGGTTACTTAAGGCACAAATTCGGCAGCTGGTGCCCCAGAGACTGATGTGTCTACACCCCGGGGAGGTGCCCACGCATCCCCATCCTGCCCTGCCCCAGGACCTGCTTCATGGGCGGTGATGCAGGGCGTCTCCTGGGCCTCCCAGGCGCATTTGCCAAACGGAGCAAGGTGTTAGTGGTTAGTCTGTGATGGCCCAGAGCTGAGACCCTCCAAACTCATCTCATACAAGGGCCACCACCCTGCCAGCAGATGCGAGGAGCTGCTCACCCTGTGCCAGTCCTGGCACCCTCCTGTAAAACCCTCTGGGGTTTATTCCCCACTCTCCAAGACAGCCAGCTCCCAGCAGGGCAGTGCAATGCTCCAGTCTACACCAGTTTACACCTGACAAAGCTCGTGTTGGCTTTAACAAGCACAGGCAAAGCTGCCCTCAGGCCACCTCCCAGAGCAGCGCGGGTGGGTTGGGACCACCAGCGGTCTCCAACGCCCACCGAAGGTGGGTGCAGCCCGGACAGGCTGCTCAGGACCTTGCCCAGGTGCAGTTTAGTGTCCAGCGGGACAGAGATCCTCCACCTCTCAGGCCTCTGTCCTAGTGTTTGACCACTCACGGGGTGAAAACGCGCTCCCAGTCCCTGGTGCTTGTGCAGCTTATGCCCTCTGCTCCTTGGGGAAAAGAAATGGTGAAGAGACACATGCATGCAGCCTTTGCGGTACCAGGCACTGGCCACAACTCGGGATATTCCCATGAAGCTCCTGCCGCAATTCCCCTGGGTTGGCCGTGAGGGAGGCGGCCGCTTTGCCTGGACACCTGCTCTGGGAGCTGGGCTGGGCTGGAGGGACAGCTGGCGAGGCTCCGCACGGAGCGGCACGGCTTGGTCCGTCCTGCCCGTCTGTCTGCGAGGTGGCCCTGGGGTGCTGGGGACCACGGTGGTGTGGAGCATCCCCTGTGCTGCTTACTGGTGCCATGTCAGGCATGGCCGTGTGAGGACAGCCCGGGGCACTGGGACAGGAGAGCTCGTTAGCTGTACAGCTCGTTAGTTTGGCCTCACAGGTGGAGAGGGGCCCAGCCTGCTGGGGACACTGCGCTCAGCGTGTGCCGCAGTGGTATTGCTATGTCTGATTTGGCAAGCGGTTTTGGGAGGCAGGGTGGCACACGGGAGATCTGGACCTGCCAGACGGGCAGCTCCTGGTAGTCCTGGCCCTGGGGCCTGCGCACGCGTTTAATTGTTTTATCTAAACCTAATGACTGCTAAGTACCTCCTTCCAGTTAGGGTCAACAGAGGCGGTGTGGATCCCACAGAGGCGTTACCAAGAGCGTGCATGCCCACGTGGGTGTTTAGGTGGGGCGTGCAGCACCACGTCCCTCCCCGGCACAGGCTGCCCGGCCACTGTGCATCTGTCCCAGCCGGGAGCTGCCAGCAGCCCTGGGGTGCCGGCTCCCACACACCCTTCCCCATGCTCTGAGCAGCCGGCACAGCCCTCTCACCCCTCGCCATGCAGCCCCGGCACAGCCCTCTCACCGTGCAGCCCTGGCACAGCCCTCTCACCGTGCAGCCCCGGCACAGCCCTCTTGCCCCTCACCCGTCAGGGCTGCACGAGGATCTGCTGTCCCCAGGGCTGTGCCACTGCTCGGAGGGGAAAGGCTGGGGAATGACCCCCTCCCGGCAGCGCTGCCCTCCGGGGCGCCCGCAGCCCTGCAGCTGTGCCGCGGCCATGCCGAGCCTTGTCCCTGCAGGGCACGGTGAGGGCATCTGCGGAGCGGTGCCTGCTGAGAGGGCAGGTTTGCTCCCGCGGTCAGAACTGAGCTTGTCTGCTCAGGAAGCTGATTTAGCTTCACTGCAGGCAGCTTAATTAAGATCTCGGCTCCATATACTGTTGCAGTCAAATGAGCAAACAAGATGCCCGGAGACATAAGGAATGGGATAGGAAACCACATAAAAAATTATCCCAGTGTCCTTATGCTGAGGAACAGCCTGGCCTCATTTGCCATGGGTCAGCATCCTGCAGACGCACAGTGGCTCTGAGGCGCCCACCGTGCACCAGAGCAGTGCCACTAGCCCTGACGCCACTCGCGGTGCAGTGTGTCCTCACAGGGTCCTGACATCTACTGCCAGCAACTTCCCACACCAAACACCTATCCCCGGATTAGCTCTCATCCTGGTAGAGGGGCGCAGTTTATACAACGGTAGATACCCATACACACACACATATATATGGACATTATATATATACACACAAAAAAAACAAGGTATCATGATCTGATTTATGTGCTAGGAGTATAATCCCAATTGTAATATATAATTTGGTGCATTAAAAGACCTAGTTTCTGAGGGCTGAGAACAATCATGATCAAGGTCGAGTAAAAGGAAGATTTAAACAGGGAAATGTGACTGCTATGTGGGACGTGGGGGTGTTTGCTCAGCTGTCCCCCAAAAAGCCACAGTGGGCTCTGCCTAAGAGGGGCAATGGCGATGGAGTCCGCAAGGGTGACCCAAAGCATTTCACAGGGCCCTTTTCTTACAGCTCTGAGAGCAACCGGGCTTGGGGCACCAGCGGGGAGCACCCAGCAGCAGTGTGGGGGTGCTGGGGGTCCGTGGGCAGCTCCCTGGCAGAGCACCCAGCACCCCAGGGACTCGAGAGGGCTGCAAAGCCAAAGGCATACAAGCTCGGTCCAGAGAAGCTGTAGGCTGCTAAGCAAGCAGCCACGTTGGAGGACCATTTATGTCCCCGGGGAGGCGGTGGCTCTCCTGCCGGCAGCTGAGGCCAGGGCCAGCAGTGGCATGGGGAAGCTGCTGAGCTCAGGGAGCACCGGGCTGGCACTGGCCGGGTGAGAGGTTCACTGGCCAGTCCCTGGGACGCCAGGACGCTGAAGCCAGTGGACGCCTTGTGCTTGCAAGGTGCCACGAGCTGGGACGCGCCACTGGCAGGCAGCGGGGATGTCGGGGACACGGGACACTCGATGTGCATGGTGGGACTGGAGCACAGACCTAGTCCTGAGGAGCAGGCATCCCGGGGAGTTCCAGGCAGGAAGGCAGCAGGGCAGGCAGCTGATGTTTGCCCAGCAGGGCAGCACGGCATGCAGCTGGCCTGGGGATGCATCGGGGCTGGTGTTTAGCATCATCAGCAGAAACATTCAGGGTGCAGATACCTTCTGTAGAGATCAGGGAGGAGGACTGCGTTGGGGCTGAGCTGAGCTTTGGCAGTCATCAGCTTAATTTGAGTCCTATGCACCTTCTCTGGAGGAGGATGCTTCAAAAAGAGATAAATCCTGAGCGTGGCGTAGGCTGGTGATTAGTCTGGAGCATCTCCCTCTGCCCATCTGCCAGGGCACTGCTGTGTGCTGCCCGTGCCCCACACAGACCTCACGCTGCCCACGGTCCCGCTCCCTCCACGGCGCCATGAGTGGGGAGACGCGTGGTGACCCAGGGTGGCTGCAGGCATGAGGTACAGCTCTGGGATGGAGATGAAAGGAGTGTGAAGGGTTCAGGGATTCTGCCGTGCCTGTCTTAGGTTTGCGTTCATCTGAGGAATCTGCGGAGCTGCGAGGCACCGCACTTGGCCTGGAATCAAACGGCATCATATGGGAGGAGAGGAGCTGGGCTCCAGGGAGGAGAGGAGCTGGGCTCCCAGGAGGGAGAGTCCCAGGTCCTGGCTGCTGGAGGATGAACTCCAGAGGCAGATGAGGGGCCTGGGGGCAGCTGGGGAGGCACGGGCAGGCCGAGGCCAGGTCTCCAGGCTCACAGCACTTCTGCTCTGTTGTAGGCGACACTCGTACCGGACAGGGCAAGACATCGCCAACTGCGGGACCTGCCGGGACTGTGCCTGCATCATCTACAGGTAAGAGCCAGCTCCGGCCCCCTGCACGTTGCCGGCAGGGCCCCTGCTCTCCTCTGCCCCTCAGACTCCTAATGTGGCTACAAGGCAGAGGTGCAGGGGGTTTGTGAGTGGGTGTCAGGGGACACCACGTACGGACCACTCATGGGTGTCAGGGGACTGCCCTCCTTTGTCCCACCAAAGCCGCTCAAGCCCACATCGGCACGAAGGGATTCTGCTGCTGATCATGAGTTACAGGGGCGACAGCTCGCAGGGAGGGGAGGGCCAACGCTGCGCAGTCTGCGGCACACGCTCATCTCGCGCCAGCCCCGGGGACACCTCCCCTGCCAGCCCCAGGTGAAGGCCAGCGGGTGCCGGGAGGCTCCCTTGGGACTGGAGGAAGACTGCCCAGCTGGGTGACCCCTCCTCTGCAAGGAGTCCTCAGACAGGGCTCACAGGCTGCTCCCCGCCAGCGGCACGCTCTGGCCGTGAGCTTGCAGCCTCCCCTCTCCCCCCCAGCTCTTCACGGCATCTCCCTCAGCAGGTTACGCTGTGCCGGGGTACAGTCACCCAGCTGCCCCGCCAGCCCCGTGCCAGGCAGGACGCTGAAGCCGTCCCTGGGCGCTGCGGGCAGCCGGCGTGCCGGGACACCTCAGCGGCATATTTGGAGGGGCGGAGGTGCTAGCACGGCACGGGTACGCGCTGTCCTTGGAGCAGGGCTTGGCTCACCGGGCCAGCCCAGGAGCCATCTGGGCACACCAGTGCCAGCTCTCCCCCCGGCGTGCTGCCGTGCCTCCTGGCATGGGTGCCAGCACCTCACCACGCTGCAGCCGGCTCCTTCCACATGTCAAAAGGCCAGAGCAGGGTCCTGGTGTTACTTGGCCTGAACCCGGTCCCGTTATCTCTGCAGAGAGCAGCTCCCAGGAGCTGACGGGAGGATTTTTGTGAAGGACAGCTGACTGGCTGCAGCTGGAAGGAGAGTTGCTCCAGTTGGATGGCAGAGCATTTATCTTCCGTAAAAGCAATATGTTGGGGAAAGCCTCATTAGTGGCCAGTGGGTGGGCTTGCTCGCTCGCTCTGAGCCCAGGCTGCATCTCGTTGTCCCTGTGCCAGCTTTGCACAGATGCTGCAGACGGACCGCCGGTCACGCAGGGGGGTCCTGCCCCTCGCCGCGTTCCAGGCCCACGGGGCCTTGGCTCTGCTTCTGCGCTGGCTTTGGGTCAGGGCATGGAAGCGCTTTCCTCCACTGCCCTCTCTCTCCTCAGAGCCCATTCGGTCTCGGGGGAAGGTATCTCATGCCTTCCCGGTGCAGCAGTGACATGGCCGGGCCCTCTCCCCATCAGCCCTGTGGGAACTGGGGAGTTGCGGTTTCACCCCAGTCTTCACCCGCCCCTCCAGGCACCCGTGGGCATCCATTTGTCCCCTTGGACATGCAGCCTGCCGTCTCCCTCCGTGCAGGTGCGGCTGGCTGGCCAGGCATGTTCTCATTTTGCTATTAATTAGGCTCACTCTCCTAGTGCTTGGAAGTGCAGGATGCGGCACACAGAGCTGGCGCTGAGCAGCGCTCCGCAGTGCACACGTGTGCGCATGGGGCGGTTTAGCCGCTGCCCCGCTGTGCTTTGTGAGCGCCCGTGCGTGGGATGGACGCGCTCTCCTCCGGGCACCTCCGGGCTGGGGGTGCCCTGGCTCCGGCCCCCGCTGCGCACTGGCATCCTCGCACCCCCCGCGCCCACCACTGCAGTGCTGCAGCCGTCTCTCTTGTTCTCTGCTTATTTACACCACAAACTCCCCCGCCGTAGCTCATAGGGGACTTCAGTGCTAATTGGGTCTGACGAGCCTGTCTCCACGCGGCACTATGGCAGGGAGAGCTGTCACCTCTCGGGGAGGTGGCTCCCTGTAATTGCCAGGCTCCCGCTGGGGACTCCCCCTGGGCTTTGCTGCCGTCCGCATGATGAGAAGAGGCTCCGGTGGGACGGGGGACACAGGGCAGGGGGCGGGGGGGGCAGCACTGAGTGTGGCGTGTGCCAGGAGCCGGGGCAGTGGTCCCAGCACCGGCCCTCGGGGATCACCCCCACGGGAGCAGACCTGCCCACCCGACCCCCATCCCAGGACCACGCACCAGCTGTCCCCCCCATAGTGTCCCCGAGCCCTTCCGCTGTGTCTCTGCTGGGGCATTGGGGTCCCTCTCCACGCTGCCCCTGCTAAGGAGCTGTCTGCGGCGGCTCACGCTTTATCCTAGAAATTGCTGGGGACAATCGGTGTCCCCGCAGGCTGAGGTGACGGGAGGTGTCAGCGTGCCGCGCGGGGGCTCGTGGAGCGCTCCCCGTGTGCGGGGCGGCCACGCCACATGTGGGCACACACTGCAGCACCTCGCTGATCTGATGGGATGTGGCTGGTGCGAGGAGATCGGAGTGCTTTCCGTGTGAGGAAGCATCACGGCACGTGGCCGCGCTGCGGGGTGCTGTGGGGACACCGGAGGGCTCCGGCACTTGCAGGAAACCTGAGGGCTATGGTGGTGGGCACCCTAATCCCCTACCTACCCAGACATAGTTAGTTAGTTTAGTTTTAGTTTAGTCCTTGTTACTCCCCGAGGAGCATAGGGCTGCAACAACACTACGCCATCGGACCCAGCTTTGGGCAGCTCCCTTCAGTTGGACCCATGTGGTTCTGATGTCCTTTGCCTCGCTCTCTACTGTTCTTTTCCAAGTGTGCTTTGGTCTCCCAACTCTCCTCTTTTACCCAGACATAGATCACCCTAATTCCTTGCACCTCTAGTCACGCTTGTGCCACCTCCTGACGCTGCAGCTGCCCTCAGCCCGTCGGGGCCAGGGGCGGTGCTGGTGGCAGCAGCAGCAGGACAAGGGGCACTGGCCCCAGGGTGCTAACTGGGGTCCCACAGACCCTGGGCTCACCCCCCTGCACCGGCACCGGTCCCCAGGTAGGGCGGTTGGCTAGATCTCCTCCCCGGGCAGGTCCGGGCAAAGTCTCAGCACGCGTTACTCTGAGCTGGGAGGGACCCTGCAGCCCCGGGGATGGAGCAGCACCACCAGAAACCAGACCCTGCTCGAGGAAGCACGTCATGGTCCTGCAGCGAGGGATCACCATGGGGTGCCCGGCATGTCCGGAGCCTTCCTCTGCCCTCCTCTCCGTGCTGGGAGCGCGGCTGCCTTGCTGAGGATGGCCAGCCCTCCACCAGTCCCTGCCGGGCACTAACGGGCATTGCTGCCCATGGCCCGATCAGGGCAGAGGAGCCACTGCACTCCCACTCGGAACAAGTCCCTGGCGCTCAGGGAGGACCAGCCCTCGCAGCAGATCAGCTCCCCAGAACTGACTCGGTGTGTTTGTGCCCGGTTGGGGTGGAGGAGCTCTGGCGAGTGGGTGAAACAGGAAAAAGCACAGTCAAGCCCAAGAGAAAGGCAGAGGCAGCGCCAGGCTCTGAGGCTGGATAAGAAAGAAGGNGAGGGTGACCCATCCCAAAATACCCCCTGCCACCACGTCAGGGGCTGTTTGTCGGTCCATCCCTCCGGAAGGAGAGGTCCCTGGATGCTCCAGCACAGCAGGTTTAGCCATGCGGTGCCGCGTGCCCCCCCCAGGCGGGCCGGCTGTTTGGGATGGGCCCTGCCCTCACTGCCCCCCCCAGCCTCTGAGGGTGAGGGCGGCGGGCAGGAGCTGGCTGAAGGCTGAGGGACGACGTCCCCTCGCAGGGGACATTCCCCGGGGCCGGGGGGGGTCTGAGCTCCCTGGGGACGCAGGGCGGCGCGGAGGTGGAGGCAGGTGCTGGGGCACAGCGCTGCGGCAGGCGGGGGGCCACGGTGGGCGATGCCCTCTAACGCCGTCCCCTTCGCCCTGCTTGCCCGCAGCGTGGAGCACGATTTCCGGCAGCAGGAGGGCCGCTTCCAGCGGGTGCTGAGCCATATCGAGGGCGACGCCACGCCGAGCTCCCCCGTGGCGGTGGCAGGGGCTGTCCTGCCGCCCAGGCAAGAGCCATCGCCAGTGACAAAGCTGCCTGCAAAGCTGGATGTGAAGAAATCCAGGCGCAAATGCTTCTGGTTCCTGTGAGCCAGCTGTGCCTGGCAGGCCAGGAGCGCGGGGGCACCGTCCCAGCACTGACCCCCTGCCCACGTCTCCTCCTTCCTCTCCCTCCCTCTGACGGTAGGGTTTGGGTAGCACCAGCTTTTATATTTTTAACCGTTCCATTTAAGGTATTGAAGCCCCTGTGTAAATAAGGTGAGGGGAACAATGGCTGTATTTAATGAGAATTCAATAAATTCTAGGGAGACGCTATTTTTGTTACATCCTCTCCTGCCTGTGCGCTTCTGTTCTGGATGAGGATGAGGAGGGGGCTGGCAGCCATTCCCCTGCACAGGCTGCAGCGCTCACCCAGCCCCAGGCACCCACAGCCCCTGGGCAAGAGCAGCCTCAGGCCCTCCTCTGCCTCGGGGCTCCCCGAGGGCCACCGGCAGCCCCGGGGGCTCCTGGCCCACCCCAGCTGAAATCAGCTCCCCCCATCCCTGCACCCCACAGCGTGGGCTGCTCGCCCGGCCCCCCCCTCCCCCAGCTGCTGCCTGTAGGTTAACCGGGAGCACCGAGGATTTCTCTTGCACCCCTGGTCAGAAACAGTGGAAAATGGCCAGAGTCTCTGCAGTACCCCAGCTGGGAGAGAGACCTGTCCCCGAAACCTCCCAGGTGGGAGGGGGGGCTGGGCAGGGGTCCCGGGGGCCATGGCTCTCCTTCCAGCGAGCGGCTCCGAGCGAGGCCGGGAGGCTGGGTGCTGAGCCCCGCACACACTGCCCATACCTGGGGCTGCCGCGGGAGGGGGGCTGCTCACGGCTGCGGGGGCTAGAAATTCCCTCTCTCCCTTTGCGGCTGGCTGGCAGGGCCCTCCTGGCTGCAGGATGTGCCGGCTAATTACAGGGAGAATGAAATTAGCAGCTCAAATATTCCAGCCTCTGCAAGGCTGCCCAGGAGAGGGGAAATTCAGCGTCAGTTTAATGAGGGTCCCAGATCAAAGCAGCCGGCGGCAGCAGTGGGCGGCAAGCATACGCCGAGCGCGGTGCAGTAAGCGCTCCCCACGCTACCCCCAGCCTGCCGGGATGTGCCACGGAGCCCCAGGGCGATGCCACCCGCACACAGCACCGCGGCTGTCAGCTCAGCGTCCGCCGGCGGCAGGAGCAGTCATGGCCATCCCAGCGCGGCCACTGGCCTTGGAGAGGAGGACGTTGCCCAGCCTCCTCCGGAAGCGCCAGGCACCCTGGGCCACAGCAAGCGGCTGCTGCAGCCACAGCAGAGGGGGAGAGGGGGTGGGACAGACTGGCCACGGCCTCTCCAGCTGCTGCCCACACCACGGTACCCCAAAGCAGGGGACTCGCACGTGCAGGACCTGACACGGCGCTAACCCCCGTCCCTTGTGCCAGGGACCTGCCTGGCGCTCGTGGGGCGACAGCAGTGCCAAGGGGGGGCTGGCGGTGCCGAGGGGACCCCGTGCTCGGCCGTGGGAAGTGCTGCAGCACCCAGCACCAGCCCCGCTCGCCAGTGGCTGCCCAAGCCCCCGGTGCAGCCTCTCCTGCGGCAGCTCGTCCCTTTCCTGCCGGCGCTCGCGGGATGAGGACGAGCTGTCACGGTGGGGGCAGAGGAGGTCGGAGACCTCTCAGCGCCCGAGTTCCCAGGACAGCAAATCTGGGGCTCTCCTCCTCCCAAATTCTGCTTCTCGCCAGCAGCAACAGGGCGGACCGAGGCCACCTCTGGAAGGGGCACGTGCGTCTCTGGCACCCCCAGACCTTCCTGGCAGCCCCAGCGGCTGGAGCCGACTGGGCTGGGGGGCCCCAGACACCGGGGGGAAAGCAGGGGCGGTGGCAGTGGCATGGAAATCGTGAATGACACTGGGAAAACTGCCAGACGGCGTTCCTGGAGCCTGGCAGGGCCAGCACGTGGGAAGGGGAGCAAGCAGAGGGTCTGAGGCGCAGCCAAAGGATTGCTCCCCTTCTCCTGTGCCGTACACGGGGCCACGCTTCGGCACCCAGCATCCCCCCTCGCCTGTCACAGCGCACCCAACAGCTCTTTTTGCTCTCGCTTCCTCCGCCGCTGAATCACGCAGCCTGGGAACAAAGGCTAAAAGCAAGATGATACCAAATGCAACCCTCTATGCATCTCCTGCCTGAGCCGCATCTCCTGCCTGAGTCACATCTCCTGCCTGAATCATACTCCAACGCCGAGAGCCCGCAGCGCCCGCCCGGCACAGCTCCAGCAGCGCAGCTTTCGGCAGCAGAGCCGGGGCAGCTCTGGCGAAGTGGCACTGCCGGCCACGAGCCCGCTGGTACCTGCCAGGGGCTGCACCAGCCACCGGCTCACCAGTAAAGCCACCCCAGGACAGCAGAGCCGCTGCTGGGAAACGTCACCACGGGGCCGCACCACTGACCGAGCGGGCAGAGGGCAGGTGGAGCCGGGAGCCGGAGGGGAGACCTCACTCCTCCCCTGTCCCGCAGGGGTATGAGAAGGGGTCACCGGGCAGGGAGCAGCAGCACCAGTGCCTCCGCACGTCGGCGGGAGCAATCCCAGCACCCAGGACGCTCGCAGACCAGGCAGCAGCATCGGCTGCAAAGCAGGGGCAGGGCCAGTGAGGATAAAGCTCCCGTCCTGCCCGCCAGCTTCACCACCTTGGTTTAGTTAGGTCTTTATTAATGAGAACAAAGAACTGGATGGCAAACCTGCAGGCTTATTCCAAGAGGGCTCAAGCAAAGGGCTGAGCTGCTGCTCTGGGTGCTCACACCTCCACAGCACAGCACACAACACGGCACGGCACCGTCCCACTGCTGCACGGCCCCCACGCTTGCTCCAGGTTCCCCAAATACGGTCGGACCCAGCTCCTTGCCCACCCTTGCGACCCAGAGAACCTTGCCAGGCCCGTGCCTCGCCACCCGGTCTGCCGCCGTGTCCATGTCAGAGTGCCCGTGAACCCACAGCTCTGTCTCCCACCTCCTTTACGATTCGATCATTGCGCCCGCTGCAGCTGCTCTGCATGACGCTTCGGCTGAGCAGCGCTCTGACCTGCCTACCCCTCCCAGGAGAGGTGGGTGTCCCAGCGCGTTCCTCCCGTGTGTTCTTGCCATGTAAAACTGCGACGGTTCACCAGATCCAGTCTCTGTTTTTCTGGAGAACACGGCCTCATCTGCTGCCAAACCAGGCTTTCTGCATCACAAACGCCCTGCCTGCTCCTTCCAATGCACCCTCTGCTCCAGACCTGCTCCTGGCATCGCTCCCCCTCCCTTTTGGGCTTTCTCACGTATCCTGCTGCATCAAATATCTGCAGTGCCAGCCAAAGAGCAGTGCTGGTTGCCCGGTCCCAGACCCCTACACCAGTGATGCCTTTTTTTTTTTTTTTTTTTGCATCTCCGTGTCGCCCAAAGGCAGCCATGGGAAGCGGCGCAGCCCTGATGCCTGGCACAGCGCGAGGCGGCGGTACTCACCCGCAGGGTGTTCTCGCGGTCCAGGATGATCACCCTTCGATTGACGGTGTGCAGCAGCCGCTCCAGGATCAGCTGGATGTGCTTCTTCACCTTCACCTGCAAGGCAGGAGGTGTCACGGCCCGAGCGCCTGGTCCTGCCTGCCGTGGAGCCAGGAGGGAGGGCACAGGCGACCAGCACCATCACCGCAGCCGACCACATCGCCCCTCCGGCACAGAGCTGGAACGTGGTCCCCAGCCCCTGCGTGCACCCAGCGTCAGCAGGCTGGGCCGGGGGCACACCCCCTCCCGCGCCACACACAGTTGGCAGCGCCGCAATTACTGCGTCTCACCAAAAAAAGCAGGCAAGGAGGTTGCAAAGCGTTTGCAGTTATTCTTGGCAGAGGGTGTGGGAGCTGGGACTGAGGGCACAAGTTCCCTCAGCACCCCATAGTGCCCCGAGCAGCGGGGAGGAAGCAGCTCTGCTCCGGCTGCTGGAGAGCGTGGCTGGCAGGTGAGCCCCAGCACCTCTGCAGCTCCAGCCGCGGGGGACCGCAGCCGCTGGACGAGCCCAGTGCCCGGGATCCTCAGCGCTGGGACCGGACAGCTCTGGTCCATGGCGGCAGCTGGGCGGGAGCACGCCGCCAGGAGGGACAGGCTCGTGGCACCTTGGGAGATGGGAAATCACGAGCTGACTCTAAAGATTCATGACTTGTATGAAAGAGTGAAATAAAAAACTTGTCCAGCACAGCAAGTACAGCTTGCATCATCACCGCGCGGGGGGGCTGGCAGCATCAGGGCAACCCGCTGGAGCTGGACCAAGGTGATGCACTCCGGTGCAGGTATCGGGCTCGGGGTTTCTGCACAGCTCAGCCTCGCGCACCTCCCTGGCAAAGCCAGTCACCAGTCACCCAGCCGTGTCCGTCCGTGCTAGCCAGAGCTGTCCCCAGAGCAGGCGGTGCCGCAGACAGAGGTGGGTTTCAGCTCACACAGGGTTGAAACAAGAGAAGCGTCCTCACCCATGAGCATCCTGACTGTCCTCTCCTTAAAGGCTATTTTAGATTTAAAAGTTAAGGCCAAATTTCAACCACAATTTCCAAGTTTTCACTTCTGCTGCCTGGGCTTCCCAGTGCCACGGGAATTAAGCAAGCCCCACTCGCACAGACATCTCGCCTACCCAGGACAGGGTAACACTCGTCTAATTCAGCTCCCACAGCGCCGGTCGCTGTGCTGTAGGTGTGACATCTGGACTTCCAAGGGGTCCCAGCAAGGGACCCCAAAGCACAGACCGGCCTAGAAAGGACAGAAATGGAGGAAGTATCCTGCGGAGCCAGGGCACAGATCCCTGCGCTTTCCCGAAACATTGCAGGAACAGCCACCGCCAGCAGCAGCTGCTCAGCCCCGCTGTGGGTGGACTGGGGCTTGCAGGGAGAGGCGGCGATGGGCTCCTGGTGGCCCAGGGACATGGCCCAGTGCTGGCTGCAGAAAGGCAGGGGACCGAGGGCAGCACACAGGCAACATGGGGAAAGGGGGGTGGCTACCGAGGCACGGGCATGCCTGGCCCCCACATACATCAGCCACAGTGACATGACCCAGCATCGCACACTGCTCAGGGCTGAGCCCATCACTGCAGCATCCCTGCCAGCAGCCCAGCTCCATACATTGACTCCAGGTGACCACACAGGGTTTGCCACTGCAGAGAGATGCAGATAAGCCCTTCCCAAATGCCCAGGGGCATCCTTCCCACCATCCGCCAAGTGCCGAAGCCTGCCGGAGAGGCACTCACCAGCTCTGCGTCCCCACGGTCCTTGTGCTGTCCCTTGCCTGTGCCATGCTGTCCTTGCAGCTCCTCTGCTCTCTGCAACAAACAGTGCCCTGGGAAGTGGTGCTGATGCCCAGCAAGGATGGTCCTGGCCCACCAGAGTCACGTTTGGGTGGTCCCGCAGCAGGACCGTGCCGAGCCAGATGCCCAGCCCCAAGCTGCAGCCGGACCGGTGTGTTACTGTGATCTCTTGCTTCGGCACCCGGCACCAGCAGGCAGGCTCCTGCAGGCAGCGTGGGGGGAAGGGGGTACGCGGGGGTCCCCGCTGCCTGGGCATGGTCAGCTCTCTGCTGTGGGGTGCTGGGCTGGACTCCCACGCCACAGAACTTTGGCTCGCATTTAGGACCATCACTGCTAATTTTGGAGCGCAACGCTGCCCAGGGGCCAGCAGGCAATCGCTGACCAGCTGCCTTCTCCCCTGCCCTCGCCTTCCTCCTGGGACAGCAAGAGGCACGGCCGGCTGTGCCCCCCGCGCCTTCGGGTCGGAGCATCCCTTGGAGGCCTCTTCCCCACTTATGGGCACTGACGGGCACTCGCCAGAGAGCAGCTGAGGTGGAAATCAAAAGGCTTTTATGCCCATCTCGGGCAGGTTCCCACTGGGATGGTGGGCACCAACAGCCCCCTTTGGCTTCGGAAGGACCACAGTCACTCCCGACCGTCTCGGGGCCAGTAATTTGTGCTTAGTCCTACTCAAAGGGGGTTTGGTCAGGCCATTTCCAAGGTGATTATTGGAGAGGGAAAAGTAGCCAGCAGAGAAGAGGGGATTTACCTTCTGGGCCTTGTACAGCACCTCCAGGATGTTGCTGAGCAGCTCAATGCAGGCGTCTTCCTCCTCGCCCTTCTCGATCAGCTCCTGCAGCATGGGCACCGCTGTCTGCAGCAGCAGCTCCCGGCACTCTGTGGGGCGGACAGGGAGGCACAGGGCTGGTGGGTGCCGGCACCACCCCGGCACAGGAGAGGACTGGGCAGGAAGGGGACCGACAGGATGGACGGGACCAGCACGATGCCCGGGCTGGGCTGCGCCCCGCACACACGGAGGGAGCAGGGGTTTTGGAAAAACATGAAATCCTGGTGGGAGGGCTCCAACGCAGAGAATTCACTGCACCCTGGTACACGGCTACTTACCCTCTCTGCTAAAACAGACATAGAAAAGCCTCATCTGAACCTCTCTTGCTTCCGCTTCCGCCAACGGACTTCATTCTGCTTCTCTGCTCTGCTCAAGGTGTTTATGATTTAACTAAACAGATGAAGAGTTTTTAAACTGGACACCATCTAGATGAAGTGGGGTCTCTAGGCTGAATCTACTAAAACCTGTGCTGTGGTTTGCACCACCACGCTGCGCTGACGGCCCCACGTTGCTGCTTATCACTGCGATGGCACCTCTAAAGCAGGGGCAAGGGGAAGGGACGTGGGGGAACGCCTTTCTCTGTTCTTTCCTCGCCCCAGACCTCCTGCAGCACTGCCACGGCCCTGGGCTCCGTCCTCTGCTTGCTCAGTGATTGCTTTCACACGATTGCTTTCAATTTAAATGTGATCTATATCTTTCAAAACCTTTTCTCCAACTTGTAGAGATTATTCTAAATCCTGAGTCTGTCCTCCAGTGTGCCTCCAGTCACTTCTGCCTTGGAGGGCAAAATTTACCAAGTCTACTCTTTTTTTCCATCACCCAGAGTACCCCTAAGAATGCCAAACAGCACCAGAGGCAGGGCAGGCCTGGGGAATCCTGCCCACCACGTCCCTCCAGTCTGACAGCAAGCCCCCGACGCTCCCTCCCCAAACACCACCGCTAAACCTCGTCACGCCGCCCGCGCACTGCTTCAGCGGGGCTGTACTTCCCTCTGCAGCCTGCCAGAGCTGCGGACAGCGGGACGGGTTCGCTCCGACAGCACCCGCTGCACCCGGCGAGCGGCTGGGCAACGCTCGGGTCCAGCACGGCCCCGGGCACGGGCGCTATGTCGGGGCAGAGGAGGGGTCCCCGTCCCCGTCCCCGTCCTGTGCCACGGCCCTGCCAGGAGCGCCCAGCGCGGGCAGTGCCGCCGGGACCCCCGCTGCCCCTTCTCACCGTAGCTCTGGAAGATCTTGCTGTTGACGATGTCGGTCAGGGACTGCAGCTTTTGCTTCAGCAGGCGCTGGGGCGGCAGGTTCCCGATGAAGTCCTGCAGCAAGGCCCTGCGGTGCAGGTGACAGGATTTAATGAGCGTTAAATGCTTATTTTGCAGTCCCGAGCAATGCAGCCCCTTTCCCTCTGCAGAAGACAAACGCAGCGGCGGGGGAGTTGAGCACCGATTGCCCCCATGTTCCGGTCAGGACGGGGCTGCAGGGAAGGGGGCAGCTGCTCAAGGAGGGCAGAGCTGCGTGGGGCACGACAGCCCCACTGCAGGAACCGGCGAGGCAGCCCGTGCCCGCCACAGACGGCTGCGTGGAGGCACCCGGCATAAAACCCTGCGTGAAGTCCCGACAGGGACCCGGCTGTGACAGAGGGCTCCTGGGCTCAGCCCTGCCTGAAGCGCAGGCTGCTGCCAAAATTGAGCTGGTTTTGCGCTAGGAAGGGGGTAAGGAGGCAACTCCCAGGCATCAGGAAACCCAGACCCCTCCGCCTGCCCGTGGCTCGATGTCAGCCCGCGTCCCCGTCAGCAGCCCCGGGACAGGGGGGGCTGCAGGACGGGAGGGGGGCCCGAGGCGGTGGCTGCAGGCACCGAGCACAGCGCAGAGCAGGGCCAGGGGGCACGGGGGCGATGGGGACCCTACCCCAGCGCAGAGGAGTCGAAGATCCCAAACACGTCCTCAAGGATGGAAGGCAGGTACTTCAGGGCTGCTCCCTGCAAAGAGACGAGAGCGCTGACTGCACCGGCCGTGCTTTGCCCTGCGCCTGCGGGGCAGGAATGACAGATGGACGCTGCGTGGGCAGGGAGGTGACCCCCGGCCCCTCCTGCCTCCCCCCAGGCTATGGGTGCTGAGCCAGCACCGTCCTCGTTCAGCCCCCCTCTTGTTGAAGCAGCGCTCAGCCTGCCCCGCAGCCGTCCCTGGGGAAGGGGCGACCAGCCGGGAGCAGCTCCCTCTTGCCAAGCCACCAGCACCCAGCGACCCCCCCAGAACCGCTATGGCCCCGTACCTCTACCATTGCCGATAAGCGTAACTGTCTCCAGCTTTTACTTTCAAACCACGTGAGTTCCTACAACACAACTGTCAGGTATGTGGCTCCTGGCTCGTGCTGCTTGTAAAACCCTCGAACACCGCTCCTGCCCGCCGGCGTTCACTGCTGGAGGAGCGGGGGTGCCCGGTGCCTAACTGCAAATGCAGGTTGGTTTAGAAGTGCCCGGACAATTTAACCCTAGACACATGCCCAGGGCACAGCGAGTATGGAGACTACGGGCGCAGGCTGGGCCAGTCCCTGGAGGGGTTCCCTGGGAGCACCCTGCAGCAGGACCGAAACCTCTGCTCGGCGCTGACCCCCTTCCGGGGGCCGCTGCCCACGTCAGGGCAGTAACGGGCAGGACGGACCCTCGGCCCGAGCCAGGACAGCTGGGCTTCTCTGAAGATCTCTGGGTGCGATGGAAACCTCCATCCCAGAGGCCCTGTGGCACAGAGCTGGCTCCTGCGGTGGCAGTCGCCCGTCCCACCGCCCGGCGCCGTGTTCCTGGGGAGCTGGGTGAGCTCCAGCACCCTTTGCAGGACTTGGCTCTGCCTTTGCCTGCGGCACTAAGTGATGCTCCAGCAAGGTCTTCTCCCTCTGGGTTTGCAAAGCCTGTGATTGGCATCTCTGCTACCCTCTTCTAGCTCACCGAAATAGCGTCACTGTTCATCAAATGCACCAGACCCTGAGTCGTTTCCGTAGCCTTTTGCAAACCCTTCTCTGATACCTCCTGCAACTGAGGGCAGCAAGGCCGGGCACGTCATCCGACAGCCTCCTTCACATCGCGTGCCCCTCCAGAAATTTCCATTTAACGCCTCTCTGCATATAAGTCCAGGGACCGAGAGCCAATCCCCCCGGGACCCAAAAGAAATGCCCATCCCAGCACGATGGTTCTCCATTTGTAATTCCTTTTAGAACTGAGAAGATATATTATTATGGAGATTAAAAGTAGTTATTTTAATAAACTTACACAATGCTAATTTTAAATCAGAATGCCGTATGAAGTCAAACAGTTGTTAGTCTCGCCTATTATGTCAGTTATCTTAGTCAGTCACATTCGTAACTTCAAAAACTAACTGCTAAATTTGATATATTTTTTTTATTAAACGCCATGCTTAGTAAAGCTGAACTGATTAACATTAATTATACTGCCATCCTTTAACTCTGAATTGATTGCATCCTCTCCACGACTGAGCCAGGATCAATGGTCAGCCTCTTTGGTGTACGGTTAGCAAGGTTATCTGATTCACCTTTTAAAAAATAAGCTCATACAGAATTTTTTCCTGTTCCTTGGGAATGTTTCCCATGTTACAAGACTACTTATATATCAGCATCTACATCTCAGAAAGGATTTCTCCCAGAAACCAGTTCTGGCTTTTACTGCAGCCCCCGAGGTAGCTGCCTGGCCTTGCAGAACTGAAAATGCCTGTCCTTCACCGCGAAGGACCAACACACACACACACACACACACACACACACACCCCCACACACACACACACCCCGACTTTTCGTGGCAGGAGCGCACGGCCACGCCATGTGAATGCGTCCTGTTTCTCTCCAGCCACACAACAGCAGGGTTTGGTCCAACCGGCCGCCTTGCCCTGCCCTCGCTGGCGATGCTCTGGCACCGGGAGATGCACTGGCGGCGCTGGGCAATGGACCTCAGGCGCCCGCTGGGTCCGGCGGTCGCGGGCAGGGAGACGGCCGTCAGGGAGCCCAGCGCCGAGCAGGGACGGGTGCGGAGCCTGGTGGTCACCGGTCCGGGGCAGGACCTGCCTCTGGTGTACGTGTGACTTCGCGTGGTGCCAGCGGGCACGGGGAAGTGTCACAGCAACCTGGGAGAGCTCCGGCCGGGGACACTACGAGCACCCCCTCAGGAAAAGGCAGCCCCTGACCTGGGCTGTGAAATGCAAACGGAACCCAAATACTCCAAGGGGCCACAGCGGCTGCGCCGCCTCCTCCGCTCCACCCCCTGAGCTGCGGTAAGCCTGGACCTAAGCCGAGGGAAGATGGAGGGGAGCAGGCCGTCCTTCTCGGGGCGTGAACAAGGGGAAACGTGCACCCGCCACGAGCGGTGACCTGCCGTCGCAGCGTGCCCGTGCGGGCCGTCCCCAGGCACGGGACCCGCTCCGTGTCCCCTGAAGCAGACTGGGCTGGCAGCAGCGTGCCGCTCTGCTCCGCCTCGCTCAGCCTTTTGGCAGCGGGCACGAGCCCCAAGCGTCTGCTTAAGCCCATACCCCAATCCCACCTCAAAACTCAACTGCTTTGGGTGCGGAGAAAGCCAGGGCTCCAGGAGGGAAGCGGGGGGACGAGGGAAGCTCTTCTCAAGGGCCCTGTGGCCACGGCGGGAGCAGCTGCAGCAGATGCCCCATCTCCTGTCCGGAGACGCGCCAGGCAGCTGCACGCAGGGAGCGAGCACCTCCCACCCCCTTCGCATCGGGGGCACCTTCTGCCGGAGGTGGTGGACGGGGTCGGCTGAAGCTCCTGCTCCCGGGCTGGGACCGTCCCGTGAGTTGTCCCCAGCCCCCAGCCTGACACCAGTAAGCAGAGCTAAAGGAGACTCAGCCTCCTCTCCGCCGCTCCGACTGGTCAAAAGAGTACAAAAGCTCCCAGCCTGCAGCGGTCCGGCTGGGAGAGGACCGGCTCTCTCCACACAGGAGGTGGCCTCTGCAGGAGTGTTGCAGCTAAGGAGAGATTATCAGCTCTGCCTTGGGCTGATCAGAAAATTGCAGCTTCAACAAAAAGAGCAGGGATGAAGCTGCAAAGCTTACGTCAGCCACTAATGGATCTTTGGGGTACCAGCTTCAGCTGTTGGATGGGAGCTGGCTGTTGCAGCTAGAGATGCAAGGGGCTTCAAGCTCTGTAGAGCAGCTACAACAAAATCCACCTAGAGAACAAGGGAAAAAAGTTCTCTCCTTGGAGTACCGGCTCAAGATGTGCAGGAGACTCCATCAGGGCTGGATACAGCAAGACCCAGCGGCTGGAGTCCAGCAGGAAGGGGTGCAGGACACAGCACAGGAGCTATGGTCAGGGTGGCCAGGGCTCAGGACCAGGGCAGCCACGGGACCCTCCGGATGGGGCAGAAATGGCGAGGCCAAGGCTGAAAGGGGAAGAGGATGGGACCTTGTTGGCTCACTGGCCCGCAGTGGTGCTTCTCAAGGTCAGGGCCTCGAGGCAGAAATGCCTTTATATTGAAATAACCTTGGATGGGTTTCTCTTCCACAGATTGGTTCGGCTGTTTGCAACCCTACACAAACTCCCAGCAGCCACAGCCTGCTCCGACACACAGACCATCACAAGGAGCTCGACAGCTGCATCACATGAACACGCAGTGCCGCTGCCCGGCTCACGAGATGCTTCCTCCGTCCAGACAGACCCTGAGCAACCATTTCCATTTCCCACCCCCCTCTCCAGATGAGAGGCAAATCTGCATTTCCCTGTCCCACCTCCTTGCTCGTCTCTTTTCCGGGATGGAGGGCTCTGGTCTGGCCAGGTAGGTGGTTCCCCCCCGAAAGCTGCCCCATACACCTGGTCACCCCTTACTGGGGCTTTTCCAGCTCAACTGCACGCTCCAAAGCGTGGGCACCAGACGCAGATGCACCACGGGGACTCAGGCTGCGGCAAAGGACATTTTCTGTTTTCTTCTCAAGTCCCTTCCTGCTAATTCCCAACGTTGAGCGAGCGTTCCCTGATCGGTGCCAGGCACAGAGCCAAGGCTGCCGGAGCGTTATCCATTATAGTCCCAGGTCTGACCCGCCAGCGCGTTGGTCAGCTCTGAGCCCATCACCATGCATTTAACGTTAAGGGGTTTCTCGCCTTTAAGCCCATTTACTGATTTTCACTTCCACCCTGAATAATTTTATCTGGGCACTCTCTCCCCCAGTGAAACACTTTGTCAGTCACGTGGGAGAAACCCCACAGCCGTAACACTGTGGAGCAGCAGAGCTGGCGCTGAGCGCCAAGGAGGAGACCCGGCCGACACCACGCTCAGGGCGAGTCGACATCGCGCACTGCAACGCAGCTGAGCCCAAAGCCACGCTTGGAAATACCCAACGCCAGCTGCATCGACAAAATCAACAACTTTAAAGTTGGGAGGCAATGACCAAAAATGAGCTGAGGGAGGTCCACGAAAACCCACCCTGACGCCGCCCCGCTCGGATGGACGGAGCTCCCCAGTCTGCCACGTCCAAGGAGCCACCTCCAAGCCAGCGGCACAGTGACGGGATCTCTGAGTCCAGGTATTGACACCCAGGAGAGAGGGGAGCAAAGGGAAAGTCCCTCTGAAGGACTGCGTCCTGCTACGGTGCAGCACCGAAGCCCTCTGCAGAGCGTGGCCCCAGCACCTAGACCTGCTCGAGACGCCAGCAATCCCCACGGAAGAGCCTGGGGGGCTCCAAGGGGGCCATTTCCCCTAAAGACAACAGCACAGATCTGCCGGAGCGCTTCAATCTCTCCTGCTTTCTCTAACAAAGTAATAGCAACCAGAAAAGTGATTTTCACAGGGAAAGCTCCTGCTTGGCAGCTGAGATCCCACTCACAGCAGAATTTGGCTGTTTCCAGGAGAAAGCGCGGTCAGACTCTGCAAACCTGGCAGCGGCAGCAGCAGCAGGCAAATCCCCAAGCGCCCTGCTCAGCTTACTGCGGGCTGCTCTGGGCAGCTCCCGCCGAGCCCTCACTCCAAACTAAGGGATCCCACTCCAAAGCCAAAGCAACGCGACAGTACGTGAGGAAACACCATTTTCCAGTCTGCTTTTGAAGGATGTTTGGCTGTCGCGCGCACCCACAGTGCCTCGAGCGCCCCGGAGCAATCGCATTAGTGCTGCGGCTGGAAAAATTGTCCTGCTGAGCCGGGCAGTGGCTGCCGGCCACGCGACAGGGACCGCCTGGACTCCCCCAGCACTGAGACACCAGCCCAACGAGGCAACTGCAGCTTCGTCTTTTCCAGTTACCGCCGTCTGCGGTGAGGCTGCGGCCTCTGGGCGCTCGGGGTGCAGTGCACACGTGTCTCCCCACGCCTCAGCTGGACACGCAGCGTGGCTGGTTCCCAGACGTGGCCTTCATCCGCTCACGACAGTCCTCTGCCTCCTCCCTGACACTTTCCACAGGCGGCTGGCGGAGCCGGCTGCACCGTCTGTGCCTCGTGCAGACCCTTCCACGCCACGTGTGCCTTATGGCTCCGATTTGCTATCCCCACCGCTATTCCTAGCAACAGGGCAGCTGCAGGGCTGCCTTTCCCACTGGGACATTTCCCCTCTCTGCTCTGGATGTGAATTTTTTTCTGCAGACCCAAACAAGGTGCGATGCAGAGATGGCACAGGTGAATGTGCAGCAGTAGGTAATGCTGCAGCACAGTCTCTAGAGCAACGGCATCGAGACGGAAATCAGAAGAATCATCAGTAGTTAGGTGGGAGAGGGCATAAGGCGGGACAGCCCTCCTCCACTCCATGGGATAGCTGTCATGTTGGGCTTCAGACTGCTTTTGTAAAGTGAGAGTAGTTTATAAGGGATTATCTAAGAACGCCATGAAATAATGCAGCGCAGGAGCTGCCAGCCGTCCCAGACCCCTGTGCGCCCCAGCCTGCCGCAGAGCCCCTTCCAGCTGGGACACCAGGGGTGCAGAGTGCGGCCCCATCTTCACGCCTGGCACCTGGCACAGCACCAGAGCAAGACGGACTCAGCCCAGCACCGCCTCCGGCCTCCCCTCGCTAACTGACTTCACAGAGCGCACGTGGCTCCATCGCGTTCCCCGTTCAGCTCCCACCACTGGCACATCTGTGGCTGGAGGACCTTGACGCTGGCTGCCGGTAAAAGAAGGTCCAGGACGTAGCTGTGCCCACGGGGACCCACAGTGCAAAGGGCAATGACTCTACTCCCCCGACCCCGCCATGCCAGCCTGGTCCCAGGGTGCAGGCAGCGGGGCCAGTCCTGCTGCAGGACTGGGACGAGCCCCAGGAGCCCTCCCAAGACGCTCTTCTGCAGGCGTCAGACAGGCATGGCCGGGAGAGCATTTGCGCGGCAGCACCAAGCTGCTGACCCAAACCTGCGCCACGGCACTGGGCACCAGTGCAACACAGCGTTTGTGGTCTGGGGCCTCAAGGGGGATTTGCACTGGGGGCACAAGTGGGGGTCCCTGGGGGGAACAAGGCACCACGCAGGGTGCCAGCTCCCTTTGATGTCCCGTGCATGGGGAGGTCTGCACACAGGACCGCCGGTGTCACCCCTGCACGGCCACAGCCAGCGTCACCCCGCTGGGGTACTGTCCATCCCGCCACGCACCAGAGCTGAGCCCCCCCACAACACCGGCACCCCGCCGTACCTGGGAGAGCAGCGTGGGACCCTCCAGCGGGGACTTCATCAGCTGGTTCAGGGAGAGGAAGAACCCCTGCAGCGAGTGCTGGAACTCAGCCGTCTCCTTCCCCTCGTAGAGCCTGCAACAGCCAGAGTCACCGCACCGCCGCCGCACCGCGCGCTTTGCCCAGGGACTGCGGGGGTCACCTGCGATCCCAATTAATTATGCTTCTCGGTGACCGTTTCCATAGCCGGGTCTAGCAGAGCCCCGGCACAGCCACTGCCCCGGCCCCGGGGCCAGCCGGAAGCAACGCTTCAGATGTGCCAAGTTACCCACATTAAAGACTGCTGTCTGCTCTCTTGCAGTATTTATGTACACCAATTATACGTACTCACATATATACTCTTTTTTTTTTTTTTTTAAATAGACTCTTTTACATGATTTTATACCCCGACATCCTCTCAGAGGAGGTTAGCACCTGCCCACCTGAGCGGGAAACCTCCTGCGCCCTCCAGCCTGGCCCCACCTGCGTGCCCCGTCACAGAACAAACCGAACACGTGGACGTGTTCCATCAGACGTACAAAACTGCGAGAAAGTTGCAAAGCTACTAATCAAATGCATCATCATAAGAATACAGTCACCGTCATAATTCCTTGTGAAGAACAGGTCGTACTGGAGAGAATCCCCCCATCCGCTGACACGGAGCCCTGCTGTGGCAGGGCAGGTGGGGCATGAGGGATAAAACGCTGATCTCCCCACGGCCGCGGAGACAGACGTGTCCTCCAGCCCCACCTGAGCCCCGCACGCCGACCCTCACCGCAGCACCAAAACGGGTTTGGGTTTGGGTTGTGTTTAGTTTCTAATTGTGCATACAGCAGCAGGATCTGTCATTTTTTGCTTAACGGCTGTTTTTATTGAGTCAAGCTTTTGTAAAAACTTTGCTGCTATGTTGTATATAATTACAGTTGGATAGTTCCCCTTTCAGATTCATCTTTCCTTTCTGGTAAATGAGCCCAAGGGAACAGACGAAACATCGCAGCTTGGCAGTGGGAAGAGGCCTGAGGCATCTCAGATGTGCTCAGACAAATGCATCGGCAGAGCCGCAGCTGGCTTACAGCCCTCGACCGACTTCAAGTCCAAGCAAAGCTTAGGCTAACCCCGGGAAGGTCCCTCCCTGCCTCCCCGCAGGTTAAGGGCTACGGAGCAGCGCGTACAGATTTTACTCCCCCCGGTCCCGCAGCCCTGCCGCCTGCCTTGGCACAAACCCCCACCGGAGGCCGGGCCATTTAAAGAAACCTGTATGTGTTAAAATAAGCAAAAGGAAATGAAGGTCCACGTACAGATTTTACTCTCCCAGCAACAATGCCACCCCTGCCACATGATTTGTTAGAGAGCTGTTGGATTTTTCACAGTCCCTCTTTTTAATGCATCTACCCACAACTGACGCATGGATTTTTCCAGCTCTCATCCACCATAAACTCTTGCCTACAAAATTCTGCATTTTTATCTTAAAGATGGCATGCATGAATATGATACGCTATTTTACAATTGAAAGATGTGTTGCCAACACCGGTTTCTGAACTTTTAAGTGTGCCATGACTTAAACAAGAGCAGTATAAAGCAGCCAGAGTGTGCAGCTCAATTAAGCCAAGATAACGGCTAATTTGCACTGCTGCAGCAGACATGGGTCAACACGGTCTTTAATTTATCACCGACCTATTGGTTTGGAGGTTTCATCGGGAGAACTGGCAGGCAGAGCCCACTCCTTGAGCCCAAAGCCTCTCAGGTGTAACGACACCGGGCACGCTCCTGCCCCGGTTCCTGCAGCTCCGGGCTCCGGCACGCAACCAAGCTCAAGGCACGGCACAGAAATCCAGTGAGCACCGACAGCAAAGGGGCAGGAAAAATTATCCGGCCACCAGCTCACTAAGCAAATTCGTAGGGACTGTGACGAAAGCCATGCTGAACGTGATTTACTGGTCAGCGTGGCTCTCGGGAGGGGACACCCACCTGCAACCCCCGGAGCTCTTCCGCAGGAGCCTCCAGCCAGCTGCGACAGCCTTTGGGGACCCCAGGGACGCTGGCAAAGTCCCCGTGGTGGGGGGGACATGCTCAGCAGCCGCGGGGTCCCTGGCTGCACAACCGACTGGCTAAAGGGCAGGGGGGGCAAGGGGCCCGTCCTCGCAGGGGGCCGGGGTTGCCCTGGGGCCATGGTGGAGCCCACGGGTGCTGCCGGAGCGGGGGACTGGCTGCAGGAACGGGGGGGCTGAGCGAGGCCGGGCGAGGGGGCTGCGAGCTGCGAAGCAGGCGGCAGTGGAGGGGTGCCGGGAGAGTGACCCCGGCCCCCCCGCGCCGGCAGGAGAGTGGACCCCACGCAGGGCGAGCCCCAGGGTGACGACAAGCACTTTCAGGAAAACTTTCCCACCCTCAGTGGCAGCCAAAAAGCAGAAGCAGATGGAGGAACTGGCAGGGAGGAAGCAGCGAGTGGGAGACCGTGTCACCGCGCCATCAAAGCCCCAGCCCCCCCCTCCCCGAGGCGACGGAGCCACACAGGTTCGGGGGGGCTCTGAGGGGAGTCAGGGTTACCAGGGCTGGGGCTGAGAGAGGTCCCCAACATCAGAAAGGGCATGGGGAGCTTTGGGGGGCTCCGCCGGTCCCCACGTGCCCCTGCACGGTGCATGGTGCACTTCGGGCACAGAGCTCCCAGGGCCGGTGCCGGATCCGGCCCCTTCACAGCCCACCATGCCCGAGGCGGGAGGGGGATCGGGGAGCCCTTTCCCCACGCAGCAGCCGCAGAGCTGCCGAAGGGGCTGCCGCGATGAACCTCCAGCCCACGCGGCCGGGCCCCGCTGCCGCCATCCTCGCCACAACCTGGGGTGCTCGTAGGAGCTGCATCAGCTGCTCAGCCGATTCCAGCAGTGCCACGCGTAATCAAATAGATACAGCAATCTGCAGTAACTTATTATAATTACAATCTAATTTCTTTAAATTATAGTCTGTGTACAAATTGTAGCACCGTTTAAAGTATTTAGAAGATCTGAGGAGTCCATGTTATTGCTCTGTTAAGATCACCAAGATAAAGGGAGAATGACTGAAAACACTACATGTCTTCAGGGATGTCTTCATTCCAATGCAAACTAATTCGCAGGGCTGTTTGCAAATGCTCCATATAATTAATTTTCTCTGCCAGAAGTTCTATAAGCTGGGGAATTTGCTCCGTATTTTCACATACGACAAGGAGGGAGATACCTCGGTCTACCTCCCGAGCCCTGGAGCAGCAGCCTGGCCAGGAACAAGACCCTGGGAAGGGCTGGCAGGCGAGAGGCAAAGACAAAGCGGGGGCAAAGGGGGGGCTGAGTCTCTGGGGACGCCGGGAGCCCAGCACAGCTCCTCACCATGAGCGGGGCACAGAGCACCAACAGGGATGCCGACACCACCCTGGCACCTCTGCGGGTACTTGGGATTTCAGGTGGAGGCGGCAGACCGGGGCTTTCGTTCCACTCCCTGGAAAACACCCACCTGCCGAACCGCGGCCCCGCAGCACGGGCGACCCTGCTGCTTTCCCAGCGCAGGCTGGCGATGCTGCGTGCCGAGGGACCTCGACTCCCGCCTCTCCCTTGGGACGCTTCGGCTTTCGGTGCAGCGTACTTGGAATGAAAGAGGAACGTAACTTGCTTTTTCTTGTAACTGATGGGTCGTGCTTTCGGTTTTCCACCAGCCCGGCAGCACGGCCGGGCTCACCCACGCCTGCCCAGCGGGAGGGTGGTCTGGGCCACCACCCAGATTGGGATGGGAACCTCATGTCCATGGGGAACAAGTGAAACCAGGTCCCGGGAGGACTCTGACCTCATCCTCAGCAGCAACCAGGCACCATCGAGCCTCCCAGCCCCTTGTGCTGCGTATGACGGGATCCCGGACTGGTTTGGCCAGAGACCTCCCAGCCCCCCCAGTGCCACCCCTGCCATGGCCAGGGACACCCTCCACTAGCCCAGGTTGCCCAAAGCCCCATCCAACCTGGCCTTGAACACTGCCAGGGAGCCAGGGGCAGCCACAGCTTCTCTGGGCACCCTGGGCCAGGGCCTCAGCACCCTCCCAGGGAAGGATTTATTCCCAATATCTAACCTACACCGACCCTCCTTCAGTTTAAAACCACTGTCCCTCATCCTGTCACTACAGCCCCCGGTAAAACATCTCTCCCTCTTTCTTATAGCCCCCGTTGGAGCTTGTGCTGAGCAGGGGGACGAGCCGCTGAGGCAGGACAAGCGGGGGGGCCACCCAGGNGCAGGACAGGCGGGGGGGCCACCCAGGCACCCCTTCCCCAGGCCCTGGGGCAGCACCGCGCCATCTCTGTTTTTGCTGTGGTGTGAGGGCCCCCCCCGAGCATTTCATGCTTTGCATTGAAATTATTTGAAAGGCCAGGGACCAGCCGAAGCGCAAGAGCAGCGGGACGAGGCCGGGCACCGTGGGCACTGCCGGAGCTGCAGAGGCAGAGTCCTTTGTAGGAACCCACCGGCACCAGGCTCGTGTCTTTGTCACTGCCGTGCCGGGGTGGCCCTCGCACAGCCCCGCTGCCCAGTGGCCGTCAGCACGCCTGCCGCCATCCACACCCGCCAACGGCCACGGCCACGCGGAGCAGGGATGCTCGTGGGATGCTCGTGGGTCACGCCGTCAGCAGAGCTGGGGGTGCCGCGGGGGCAGCGCGGAGGCCGACGAGGGGCAGAGACAGCCCGAGCCAAGAGGAGCAGGGCTCCACAGAGAGAGGATCGTCGCTGAGGGCGAGCGCAACGTTGTCCTCTCCAAGGAAAAATCCGCTAAAAAGCTCCCGAACAGCACGGGCCGGGCGGGCAGAAGCTCTCCGGGAACGAGCAGGAAGAGCGAGGCTGGACACCAGGAAACCTTTCCAGCTGCCGTGCCGGCTACGCAGGGGAGCAGGCTGCCGGGGAAGTTTTGCCGTCTCCATGGTGGGAGGTTTTTAAGAGCACGTTGGAAATACCCGCCCGTCGGGGCGGCTCGGGCAGGAGGTCACTGCAGGTCCGTGCCGTTGGGTCGGCCCTACACAAAGCAGCCGGGCATTTGCTCAATGCCACGGCACGTGGCCTGACCACAGAGAGACAGAGCAAAGCCTCCAGCGTGACGGGGAGGGAGAGCGGGCTCCACGCCGGCTGACTGCAGCTGGGGCTCGCGGGCAGCCCTGCCAACGTCAGTTATCACCACCGCCTCGCACCGAGGCTCTCGGTCAGCACACGCGCGAGAGGAACCAGCAGCAATTAGCCTGACGGACAGCAAACCACAGGCTTGCTTCATGCTAACGCGGGCGCACCGCCTCGCTGACAACACGCTTTGCAAACGCTGCGAAACGCCGCTCGTTTGTGCGACGCGGCCCGTCCTGTCACGGCCCCTCACGCCGCAAGGACCTTTCACACCTGAGCCACCCGCACCAGACCACAGCCGCTCCAGCAGCAACCAGAGGACAGAGTGCAGCAGAAAACTGCCGGAAACCTCAGGGAGAGGAAGCGCGGTGGCGGAAGAGCTGGGGACCAGCCAACACAGCAGCATGTCCACAGCGTGCCAGGAGCCGGCGGTGCCGGCCCTGGGTGCTGCATCCAACCCAAGCAGCCGGTACCAGCACCGGGCAGGTTGAGGTGCCGGTGCCGCGTCCCTGGGGCCAATGGTCGGCGCTGACACCGCTCCCGTGGCACAGGGACCCCGTGGGAACCTTCCTTTCCTCCCTCCCACAGAGCCCATCCCCAGGGGCCAACGGTCCGGCGGCGCTGCCGACACGCGGTGCTGGCGTAGCAGCCCGGCAGAGCGCGGCACCTCATGCAGTGGAAGCAATCGCTGGTACTTACTGGGCAAAGAGGTGCCGGGAGCGGACGATGAACTTGAAGACGTACTCCAAGGCCTTGAAGGTGCGCATGAGCGGCTCGCAGGGCTCCCCACAGCTCGCGTGGTCCACGTACTGCGTCAGCACCGAGATCAGCTTCCTGCAGGATGGGGACGCGTGTGGCCAGGGCTTGGTCGGCTTCCCGGCTTCGGCCAAGAGCCTTCTTCGGGGCTGCTGCTGAGCCGTGCCGCGCTGCCAGCCAGGCACTCCCCGCACTTCGGCCCCATCCCTCCCCACTCCTGACACCCCAGACCCATCCCTCCCCGCGGCCGCCGGGTACGCACTTGTAGGCGAGCGTGGCACTGAAGTGCTGGCGGATGTAGGCCTCCAGGACGGTGTTGAAATGCTGGAACTTCCTGTCGGCCACCAGCCCCACGATGAACACCTGGGGGGGCGGGCAGCAGGCACGGCTCGCTGTGGTGCGGTGCAGGCAGCAGGACGCCTGGGGACAGCCGGATGCCCGCAGCCGTGGCCAAAGCAGCATTGACCCCTCGCGGGGGCTGCTGGGGCCACCAGAGCCCCCTGCACGCCCACCCAGCCGGCCGGGACAGGCGGACCTCTGAGGCGGATAGCCCAAAATGAGCCCCGAGCCCAGCAGCCACAGGACTCTTCACAGCCAGTTTGCATGGAGCTCACACCATCATCAGCCCCGGGTGTCCACGAGAGCCACCCCGACCCTGCCCTGGTCCTGCTGCTGGGGTCTCTCTTGCCTCAGCGTAGGAGAAACGCCTTTGAGCCCAGCTGGAATTGTCCCTGGAGGGACAGAGTCCCCACAGACCCACAGCCCTGCCCCGTGCTGGGCTCTACCAACGCCAGGCACCACGGTGCAGCCAGAGGCGCTGCATGGCTCCGAGCACGGCTCGTCTGGTCAGATCGGCGAGCCCCATCCCAAACCCACCCCAGTCTGACCTGGGCCCATCCTGCACTGGTCAGCGGGGTCAGACCCAGGCTCAGCAGGTCCTGCTTACCAGGGCGTCAAAGACAAGTGTGTCATAGACATCCGTGTCTGAATTCTCCATCATGATGGAGAACAAGGCATCCAGCGTGTCCTGGAGGAACTGGGGCAGACAAGAGGACTGTGAGGGCTCGAGCATTAACTCCCACCATCGTCCCGGACCCACCTCGGAGCACGGGAGCAACCTTGGCTGACACTGCCCCCCCCCCCCAGGACCTTTCACATCCCTCTGCCCCCTCAGGACATGGCCAGAGAGGTGAGCGCAGGAGCGGGGAAGGGAGGGGGTGGGAGGGAAGAGCCCGGCCATACCTTGATGACCTCCCCTCCATCCACGTGCATCAGCTTTTGGAGGTTCCCGGAGAGGAGGCTGGGCTTGGAGCGCCACTTCAGCAGCCCCAGCAGGTTGACTGGGTGGGAGGAACGGGATGGTCAGCACAGCTCCGCCTGCTGCCAGGCCCCCAGGCTCCCCCGGCCCACCCTCGCCGCCCAGGGCAGCCGGATGGAGAGGCCCCATCCCAGGGGATGCGGTGCCGCGTGCTGCTGGCCCCGCGGGCGTGTGTGGGCAGGCACTGCCCTCCTCTTTACACCCCCATGGGAGAGAAACAGAGACCCGACACAGCAGGACTCGGCGCTGGAGCTGTGGCTTCCCCATGAACCCCCAGACCTTTCGGAGAGGGGCCGTGGGTCACCATCCTCCCCCCAACTCCCAACTTGTGCCCTCCACCGGCCGGACCATGCCAGGGCTGGGACCCAGTGAGGGTCCCCGCGTCCCTCGCGGCTCCCCAGCACCCACCCAGGTACCTGCCCCACTGCCCACCCAGGGCAGCCGTGTGCCGACCCGCCAGCGCTGCTCCGGGGAGTAGCCACGGCACACGCAGAGCTCAGCACCACACCAGCTGGTGGTCAGCATGGCGCTGCCAGGAGCCGCCAGGACCCCCCGACATCCGACTCCCTGTACAACTGCGGCTCAGCACAGAAAGCTTCCTGGCCTCAGTACCACCAAAGCACAAAACTCGGCTAAATAAGAGGTTGTTAATGTAGAAGCCGTAATTGTGCTGCAGGAAGGGAATTAACTGAGCAGCAGCAGCCCCGAGCCCTGCTCACGCTGAACCACAGCGGCTTCAGACCCTGTCAGCGCGGCAGCGATGAGTCACCAGACGCCGCATCCCCCAAGTGGTGAGGCTGCGGTCCCCGAGCCCTGCGCCAGGGCTGCGGTTTCCCAAGCTGCATCATCGCGCTTCAGCGAAAGCAGGACAGAGCGTTTCCACCCGCTGACCTTGCAGTGCTGCCGGCAGGGAGGGAACCCCGGCTTTCCCGCTTCCCCTGGCCGAGCACCGCTGCCCCGGCCCCCCGAGCACAGCACCCGCCGGCTGCCGGTGCGCCCGCACAGCATCTCGCTCTCCAGGCAGTCGGAGACGTTATCTCCAGGCGCCAAGGGATGGGCGACCGCGGCTGCGAGGCTTTCTGCAGCGACACAGACACACGTGCTGAAAACGCGGCCACAGCACAAGTGCCGGCACCAGCACGTAGCTTAGCACGGTTAGAACAGTTACGGCAGAGGTGCAGGAGCATCACTTCCCCCGCGCTGGATGCGTGCGAGAGCGCACAGACAGCACGGCCCCTCCAGTCCTCCCTCCCTGCAGGGCACCCGGCTGCTCGCTGCTGGCCCTGCTCTCCCCAGCAGGGCACGGGCAGTTTGGCAACGGCCAGCGCTCGCCCAAGGTTGCCGACACCTCTTTCTTCTGCCACTTCCCAAAACGCTCTGTACGAGGCAAAATCCCATCTGCAAACGCCGGTGTGCCCGTGCTGAGGCGGCACGCACGCTTTGGCTGCGCTGCAATGAACTGGGAGCCCACGCTAGCTAACCGAGGGCAGGTCTAAAAATGGGGAGTCCCGATTCCCTCCCTGACTGCGAAGGGCCCAAGGAAGGTCACGGAGCCCTCGACAGCAACGCTCAGCAGCTCCAGCTCCCCAGGCTGAGACAGCAGCTCAGTCTCCCCCAGGCAAGAGCAGATTAATTGCCATCTGCAAGGCTTGGCACCAGCCAAGAAACTGCTAACTGCCCACGGCCACTCCGCACTGCCGACTGGGACAGCCCCTGGAAACACTTGCAGCCTGTTACGGTTTGTTCTCATTCCCTTGCCTTGGAAAACTAATCTGCTGCTAACTCAGGAGGGCTCAGGAGACAGGTAAGCCAAAAGACAACCTTAATAACAAAAGAGAAGAAAATGAGGAACTCTCTGAATTGCAGCCCGGAGCTATCAACCCAGCAATACGCAGAGCCAACAGCAAACCGTGTCCGGTCGGAGCAGCGCAGGCGCCAGGGCAGCCCGGCACAGGGCACTGGGGCAGCAAACCCGGACTGCTGGGGCAGCAGGCAGGGCAGCACCGTCCCAGCCCCAGACGTTCCCGCTCACTGCCGCTCCTCCCCAGGGCACAGCAGCCCCCGAAGCCCCTGGGACCGTGCTGCCCCCCAAGCCCGCACCCGCCCCGGGAGCAGCCTGGGCAGTCCTGACCATGGCAAACGGTGATTCGGCGCTCACCATCTCGGATCTCCCTGCGTTTTCGGCATGCTGTCCCAGTGCCGTGTGTGACGGGCACAAGCCCCGGTCCAGCTGCCTGCAGACAGCAGCCAGAGAGCCAGAGCTGGGAGAAGCGCAGTCTGGCGAGTGCGGGGGCACAGCCCCACCGCTACCCCCACGGAGAGCTGGGACTCACCGTTCTGGGTCAGCTTGGTGGAGCAGACGAGCGTCGAGATTTGGAAGCTGTCCCGGGCCGACACAGTTAAGCCCGACGTGCCACCTCCGCTCACGCGGAAGGAGGAGCCCGAGAGGATCTTCATCTCCGACAGGTTCCTCGTGGAAGGCAGGGTCAGGTACACGCCGGCATCCTCCAGCTTCCTGCTGTCGCCCTGCAAGGCAGAGCACGGCTCACACCACGAGCCCCACGGGACAGGGCTGACCCACGGGCTCGGTTTTGACCCCACGTCGAGTCCCCTGCATGGGCGACTTTGTTCTGCCCAGTGGGGCAGGGCAAGGAGGTCCGCAGAGCCACAAACAGGTAACGGTGGCTCCCACCCAACAGCATCGTTACAGCTTGGTAACCTCCAGCTCACGGGAAGTCACTGGGACGGAGGAGCCGGCCCAGGGGAACCTCTCTCTGCGCTGCAGAGCCCGGCACAGGCAGCACAGCGGGCTCGCCCGACATGCATTTCCACAAAGCATCCAAGAAAGCTGCTCCCTGTGGGACCCAGCGCTCCGCTGGGTCAACCGACCGGGAGAGACACTGAATACCGGCTGGTGCCACGCAGGGAGGTCACAAGAAGTGGCCCAGGCTCCAGCCCAAGGGGACGTTTCCTGCCTGCGTGGGCATGCCGGGGTCTCTCTCCACAGCCACAAACCAGCCTATTTCTTTGCGTCCCCTTCTTTCAAGGCGAGGAGTTAAGATGATGTTACATTTAGGAGGACTCACTGGGGCGACTTCCCAAATGATGCTTCCAGAGTTGTTAGCAAGACTGGAACACTGTGGATGCCCAGCGCCCAACGGATACACCACGGTCCGCTGCAAACAGCAGCTGGGGGTCCCGGGGCAGGACTTGCCCCCCACAGCCCCCTGCCCCACAGCCAGCACTGGGCAAACGATGGACCACAGCCGTGCTGCCCCGAGCTTACGGCACTTATGGCTTTGCAACAGGGCATTTGTCTTTCCCTGCCTGCAACCCTGTGCAATAAACTTCTTTTCTGCTGAAGGTCAGACAGAGATCGCAAAATTGTTTGTCGGCTTTTCTCTCCACTGAGCATACCCACAGTGTCCAGCTGACTCGCAGGAGGCACTGTGCTTCTTCGAGGGCAGCTAAGCCCTCGTAGGGTAAACTGGCTTAATTTCAGACATTTCTTGACCAGCATGAGATCAAGAGGTCTGAAGAGCTACAAGCACAGAATTTGCATTCCTCTGGCAAAAAAAGATGAAAGATGCAATAGCTTCTGACTCCCAGAATCAAGCCCCAGTGTTTGCCGGGAAGAGCAGAAGTCAGCTGGGGAGAAGGTGAAGCGGAGCACGCTGGCTTGCGCTTGCTTAGGGGCGGAGGACACCGGTGAACGCGATGGTTCAGTGAGGGCAGCAGCAACCCTTTAAGGAGAAGATGCACCCAGGAGGGAAGTGCGCAGGGTTTGATCTCGCTGCCCCAGCCGGCACCGGCAAGTCCCGAAGGCGCTCGGTGCTCCTGGCACTGCGCGGGCTGTGGAGGGGACAGTCCCACAGCAGGCAGGAGATGGATCTGCTCATCCCAAAAAAATGCCGGACTTGGGAAGGGAGATGGGTCTATACTGAGTAACCGTGGTCACGTCGCCAGGAACAGCAGGGAAAATTAGAAAACTTCAGTGAAATACCAGAGCAGCCAAGGGGCTGAGGTGGGAAGGTCACCCCCGGGGGAGGCTGGAGCTCCGCGGCCAGCAAGGAACGCTAAAGGGGTGCCGGCACACAGAGGACGCATCCTGAGCTCGCCCTTCCAGCGGGGACCAGGTCGCACCTCCCGCTCCCCTGGCCGCAGCCAGCCCCAGCCCGGGAGAGGGGGACCAAGGCAAGGGGGGGGCAGCGCGTTCATGGGGTCTGTCATGCTCCGGTGTCAGAGCCGACTGCGCTTTTTCCAAATGAACACTGAATTTTCCCTCTCTCTGCTCTCTCAGAAGAAAACACAAGCAGTTTTAGGCAGAAAAATGGTGGTGAAATCAGGTAAAGTGCAGCAAATATCTTCATGGGGATGTTCCCTTCCAAGTCAGACACGTTTAAGTTACCTTTTTCTAAACAAAACTTGTCATTCGCAAGGGAGCAGCGCAGAGATTAGAGACGCCGCGTACAGGGAGCTGTGGCAGGAGCCCCCACCAAGGACAGAAAGGACGGGAGGAGGGACAGGAAACCCTCCGGGGGACTTTGGGTACGTGCCACCAGCGCGGCAGCTCCAGCAGGGACGGGGACCCCAGCCCTGTGCACCAAGAGAGCTGCTATCCTGCAGCCTCCCCGCATCAAGGGGGAGTCTGCCCAGCCCCCCCCGTACCTTGTACAGAACCAGGTCGTGCTCCCCGTCACGCAGCGTGGTGCCATCCGGTCGCATCAGCTTCACGAAAGCCATGGAGAAAATCCGCTCGCTTTTGTCTTTGGCTGGGAGAGACAAACACGGGGCGAGGTGATGCCGGCTCAGGAGGAGCCCGAGGATACACCGGGCAGGGAAAGGGCAGCCGCAGCTGGGGGCTCCTGCCCTCCCAGCAGCCGGAGCAGGTTGGGGGGGTCTGCTGGGGAAACCGTGTTTCTTTTCCTGGAGCCACAGGACGTGCCCACAGGCAGTGAGACCCCCCAGCCCCTCCCGGGCACTTGGGAGAAGCGGCCGCTGCAGCCGTTTGGGAACCTCGGCCAGGGAGAGAGGGGAGAGATGGCAGCAACGAGCCGATGGGCAGCCAGAGGAGGCACCGGCCACCCACACGTGCTGCCGGGGCAAGCGGCCATCGGAGAGCCACCCCTGTGGGAAGGAGAGGGGTTTGGGGCAGGCAGGACGTGGGGCAGGCAGGGCGTGGGGCAGGCAGGGTGCGGGGCAGGCAGGGCTTGGCTCGCGCAGGATCGCAGTGGCGAGCAGCAGCCTCTGGTGCTGGTCTCCACACGGCCCCAGGGAAGGTCCCCACGGCCGCAGGACGTGCTGCACCACGTGTGGTTTCCGGCTCTGCGAAGGCACTGACGGCAGCACCTCTGCTCTGGGAGCAGCCCGTCCTCCTGGCCACACGCTGCCGCCAGCCGCCACGGGACGCAGAGCGGGTGCTGCGGGGAGCCGAGCACAGGCACCCGGGGAGCAGCCGCATGCGGGAGGCAGCGGTTTCCCAGAGATCTGCTGCCCACCACAGGCAGAGAAGAATGGGGGGACGGCTTCCTCGCCCCCATGCGTGAATCCAGATTTCACAGCATCCCTGATGATTCCCCACATGGTGCAGGACGAGGGCCGGTCAGGGGCCCTCCTGTTCCTGCAGCCCCTGAGCTGCAGACAGCCCACCTCCATCCATGGCAGCCCTCGCTGGGAATGTTAGCGGAGGAAGATGTGAAGAAAAAAAGACACTTACAGTCACTGGAGGAGCGATGCCGGAAGGTGAATCTCAGGTGGGTCTTGTGGACATCTTCAATGGGAACAGCAATCTGAGGGAGAGAACGTGTGCCTGCGTGAGGACAGGAGGGCACGGGCTGAGTGACCTGGCTGGCCGAGACCCCCTGTGCTTGGGCAAAGGCTGTGCTGAACCATCGGTTGCTTAAATCCAAACCCACGTGCTTTCCTTTCAGTTAATGGGGCTGAACTGGAGACGCAGGTGTCTGGGCAGGGCTGGCGGTGAACGTCCGCGGGCCCGTGGGGAGAGGCAGGAGCAATGCAGGACCACTGGCGATGCAGCACACCCAGCGACGCAGCACACCCTCCGTGATGCAGGACCTGCTGCAGGTCGCCCTGGGTCTCCATCCAGGGGCCGAGCCGTGACACCGGCAGCATCTCCTGTCCTCCCCACGTAGGGAAGCTGTGGACTTTTCCCCCTGAAAAGCCGGCCCAAGTGGGGTGTCCCGCTCCAGCGGCTCAGTCCTGCTGCACAGAAGGAGCGAGGGACACAGCCTCGGGGGGATGCAGCCCCGGTCCCACCTCAGTCCCCGCACCCCGGGGCTCACACAGACCTTCACTGTCTCCATCCACCGCTGGTGCCGCTGCTGGTAGTAGACCACAGAGCGGTACTCGCTCACCGGCTTGTCCCCCGCACCGTGGTAAATCACGTTCTGCAGAGAGGGCAGCAGCAGCAGAGATGCTTCGTGGTCAGCTCCTGACATTACTTGTTACAGATCAAATAAACTCCATGGGCCAAAGAATTTTGCATCCCCTGCTAACCCAGGCCAGCTCCTGAGCAATCCAGCCCCCCCTGAGCCCCTCTCCCCTGCCCACCCCACAGCAGCCCCTTCCCAACCCCCCTGGCATGGGTGCTCCTTTCCAACAACCCAGCCGGTGTCCGAGTCTCTCCCTGTCCCCCCACCTGTGTGTCCCCCCCAACCCCCCCGGCTCCTTCCGCTGCCTGCCTCTCTGGGCACCAAGGGCTGGGACACCCTGCGCCCGGGGGCCTCCAGGGGTGACTGGGGGTTCTGGTGGTCCCCAAAGGAGGACAATTTTCTCTCTCCCTTCCCGCCTCTTTTCCAAATCTTTAATCTAAAAGCCAGTTTCAGGGCTCCAGCTCGCCAGGAAAGAGGCTACTCCAGCTGGTTCGCACCAGCAACAACACTGGCGTGCCACAGAGCTGCTGCCTCTGCGCAAGATGGGGTGATGTGGGGGACAGTCCCTCACCCCAGGCTGATCTAGTGCCCGCCATACCTGCACCACGCTGCCCGACTCATCGCAGACGCACACCGTCACCTCCACGTTCTTCTGTGTCTTCTTGTTCCCCTTGTCAAACTCGCCCTGCACCAGCGTCAGGTAGATGTCGTTCCTGATGTCTCCTGGGGGAACAGCCCTGTCAGCGAGGCTGGGGTCCCCTCTGCGGCAGGGCACCCCGTAACCCCACGCTGGGACCCCAGAGACCATCCAAGGATGGTCCAACCCACCACCCTGCTTGCCTGGCATGATGACCTCTGGGTAGCCCAGCTTGCGTGCCACCACCGTGCTGCGGTCCACGAGGTGGGGATGGTCCTTCCGCACTTGGCTCAAGTCTCCCCACAGCATCTTCAGGGACACCCAGAACCCTGCCGGGACGGAGCATGGGACGTCGCCCCACGGCCAGCTCAGCCGAAGCTGTGCCATGCCGGGCAAGGCTGCAGCCACGTGCTCCTCCTGCAGAAGCAGCTGCCCCCCACCCCCAGGCTCAGCCCTGGATGCATTTGGGTGGGTGGTCGCTCCCAGTCACCCCATACAGCTCTGATCCTGATGACCGGGACAGTTCACACTGTGAGCCCCAGTTGCACCCCAGAGCAGATTCGCACCCCCGTGGGTGGCCGCTGCGGTTTTTCAACAGGTGACAGCGTGTGGGAGCCTGGGGGAGGCAGTGGGAGGGGGCTCAGGGCCGGCCAGGGACCGGAGTGAGCATGCGGACCCTGTGAGGAGGGGCACGGGGGGGGCTGCCCCAGCACGGGGGCCGGGGGGCAGCCCCCGGCCCTGAGCACAAGAGGCAGCCATGGGGAAACATGGATGGTCTGGGGAGGGTCTCACCCCGTCCCCCGCCACGTACTGCAGCGCAGAGCGGGCACGCAGGGCGGGGGGGGGGCACGGGGGCCCTACCTTGTCCCTTGTGGTTGATGTCCTTCCCCTCCACCGCTTTCCTGATCATGTTGTGAAGAAAATCGTTGTCAGCAGCTGCCCTGCAAACACCAGGCGGGGCGGTTCGGAGGAGCTCCCCACCGGGCACGCACAGGGAACCCCGCACGGCTGCTCCCTGCCCGCCAGCAAACCGAACAGCAGCCCGGGGCCCGCTGCGGCTGCCCAACCCGCCGGCCTCCAGCCCGCTGGGATGGAGGTGCAGGACGGCACACATGGCAGAGCTGGGACCTGAGCACACGCGTGTGCCCCGAGGGGCCGGGAGGCAGAGCTCCGGCAGGGCTTCAGGATCCCCCAGTACATCCCTGCCCACAGAAATACCCTTTTCGAACCTCACCAAGGTCCTGGAGACATCGTGTCCCAAGGACCCACAGACCCTTTGCAAAGCCACTTTGAATGGAAAAATCTGTTCTCTTTGATCCTGGCACCTCTTGCCCCCTTCACGGCCACTGTCCCCGTGTCAGCCGGGCCCGCGGAGCGCTGCCCCCCGCCCCGGTGGGACTCACAGGTGTACAGGGATGAAGTACTGCTTGTCCTCGTCGCTCTCGCACTTCCCCTTGGTGATGTCCGTGATGTCCATCACTGCAATGGCAGAGAGGTGGCAGCATGGGGCAGCTGCCACAGGCACTGGCAGCCCCAGCCCCCATTGCCAGGGCCCTCCGAGCCAAATCCTCCCGGGACCAGCACCCAGGGTCGGTCCTGTCCTGTCCTGCAGCCACCACTTCTCCCGTGCCCCCAGCACTGACCCTACTGTGCCGCTGCCGGTGCTGCCCGGGGAGGTCATTGCACCCCACTGCGACCCCTCTGCCACCCCACGCCAGACGGCGCCGAGCTGCGCAGGGCTCTCGGCAGGGAGAAACCCCGCACCCACACAGCTCCACGGCGGATGGACGTGCTGCCAACACGGGCTGGGAGCTGGTATCCCGGCACAGCTCACCCATGGGAAATGCTCCTGGGGGGGGTATGCAGCAGCAGCACTGGCATCGGCCCCCCAGGGAAGGGTCCACAGGTGACCTCAGAGCTCTGGAGCAGATTTTGACCAAAATAAGCCACATCCAGAACTTCTCCATTGCCCACGCACAGGGGGTTTGGTGCAGGACGGACAGGGCACCACAGAGGGGGCACCAGGATGAGCCATCCGGCCCCTTCCCAGGGACACACTCTGCTCAGAGTGCAATTAGCTGCTGATTTGTTCATAATTCACCTGGTAATTTCTCTGTGGTTGACATCCTAGCACATGCTAATTAGCTAAGTCAGCCCAATAATTTCCTGGCAAGCCCATCCGATGGGGATCAACACCCAGAGCAGGACCATGGGCTGAGGTGGGGAGCTCCCCGCTCCGCCAGGGACCGGCACCAACGGAGGGACCGGGGCTGCTCCGGGGGCACCTCCGGCAGCCACGCGGCAAGGAGGGACAGCTGGGCCCCCCCAGTCCCTCTCCTCTGCCGGGGCGGGTGCATTGTGTCCCCAAGGACCCACGGCCCCAGCGGGGCAGGGCCAGGGTGGGGGTGACACGAGGGCGGCCAGGGGAAGCACTTGGCTCCAGCCGTCACAGGAGCGGGGAGCCAAGGCTTTCCCAGCTGCCAGAGCGGCCGTGCCAGATCTCTCCCCGCACCGGGCACACGTGGGGAAGGCCCTGAGCTGCCATGGCAGACAGCGCAGCGAGCCTGGGGGGATGGCAAGCAGGAGTCGGGGTCCACACGCAGGGATGGGAGCCGCTGAGCTGGAGGCAGGAGCAGCCCCGGGGCATTGCTGCCCCGAACCACGGCACCCCGCGGCCAGCGAGAGCCCCACGGGTCCAGGGGCCAAGAGGTGGGTGCTGGGGGTGTCGGCACAGACAGCGCCGGGGATTCTCCTCCCGGCACCCACGGCAGACCCTGCTCTCACCTGAGATGCCAAAGGGCCGCCGGAGGCCCGTGCTGAGCTTGCGGCTGTAGGTCTCCCGCAGGTCCATGCGTCCCACCCGGATGATCTGGCACACCAGGAAAAGCCTCTCCCGCTTCAGGTCTTTGCTGCCCAGGTCCTGGGGGGGACACAGGGGCTGCCTGAGCCAGGCGCCGGCAGCACCGTGCGGGAAGTGTCTCTGCTGGCGCCGGGCGACTGCGGGGTACCCGGAGCTGCGCAGGAGGAGGAACCAGGAGGTGCAGAGCCGCTGCGGGTCCCTGCTTCTGGGGAAGCCAGGGAGGAGAGTCCTCTGCCCCCACTGCAGGGGGGACGGGGACGATGCACTGCAGTGCCCCACCGAGGGCTCAGCTGAGGGCACGCAGCCCCACTGCCCAGGGAGCCTGGGGCTTCCGCGCAGCCCAGGCAGCCCCAAGGGACGGGGACGATGCTGGGGCTGGTGGAGACCGATGGCCCCATGGGGCACCCACGGGCCAGGCAGCACAGCCCAGGGGAACACGCTGCCCTGGGAGGGAGCAGCTCTGACGTGGTTTAGGGCTTGGTGGGGCGGCCATGCACCACAGCACCAGGCACTCGGGGGGGCCAGGTCCCACGGGTGCTGCCCGTGTGCGAGAACCTTCCTGCAGGGCTGCAGCACGGGGCTGCGGCACGGGGCAGGGTCAGGACGCAGTGCACAGGGACGCAGCGCACGGGGGGATGCGGCCGATGCCAGCAGCGGGCAGGGGTCAGAGGTGGGTGAGAGCTGGGGGAGCTGGACCGCAGGGGCTGGAAGTGCTGATGTTGCTCATTAGCATTGATTTTCCTGGCTCATCTGCATATTGATGGCTCCGCTTGGGCCGTCCTGAGGGTCAGCTCAGCTCCGCTGGTGCAGCGGGAAAATCGCTGGGTCAGCAGGCACTGCCTGCGCCTCCTCCCACCCATGGCCAGGGACCACCGAGCCCGGCTGCGGGAGAGGGATGGAGCAGGGATGGGGGCACGGGCACCCCGACAGCCCCAGCAACCCTGGCCCTGGGAGGGGAGGCCGCGAGAGGAGGGTGGGCACCCACGTCCCGGTGCCAGGACCGGGGTCTGTGCAGGGGCTGCGGGGCTGGGCAGTGCAGGAGAAACAAGCAGCAAGGAGAGAGCAGCGGGGAGAAGCGGGGGGCTCGAGGGGGACACAGGCATCCGGAATGCTGCTGGAGGGGAGGGCACCTCTGCAGGCAGCAGGGAGGGGAGGAGGTGCAGGCAGCTCTGCAGGAGGGAGAGGCAGGCAGCAGCGGTGCTGCTCCCGAGGGTCTGCGCTCACCGTGAAGATGGCCTTGAGGTTGTTGAGCAGCTCGATGTCCTGGGGGACACCCGTGCTGGCCCAGCGGATCACATAGTTCTCACTGTGAGGGGAAGGCGAGGGGGTGAGGAGCCCGCGGTAGGGGCCAGGCACCAGGATGGCGGAGCTGGAGCTCGGCAGGTCCCTGCGCAGCCGGGGTCCAGCCATGCAGAGCCCGCCAGCAAGCAGACCATGGGCACACACCACAGCGTGGGCTGGAGCGCTCCAGCCACTGGCAGGGTGCTGATCCTGCCCCGGTTCACACGCCCGGCCCCTGCCAGCGCCCACCGCGCAGACCCCTTGTCCGACCAGCGGTCCCAGTCACGCACACGGACTGGCCCAGCCTGCCTGGCCCCAGAGCAGGAGGCTGCCAGACCAGCCCTGCCTGCAGGGCGGGCAGCTCACAGGCGCTCCGGGCACGTCAGCTCACCAGTCCCTTGCACGGGGCCACGCCACCACAGCGGTACCCGGGCTCCGGCACGGGCTGAGCCGGCATCTGCCTGCCACGGGCAGACCAGCACAGAGCAGCACGCCACAGCACACCCACGATGGGCCATAATGTGTCAAACACGCACCACTCTGGGCAGGATGAGCCACGGGTTGTCCCATGGGACGTGACTGCACCCTTCACACGCTGACAACAAACCCTCCCACTCCGGAAGAGAAAAACCAGCGGGGAGGGACGTGCCTCTCTCTCCCGGTGAGATGAGATGTGCTGGCTCGGGCTGAGCTCGCAGGCAGCCAGGCTGGGCAGGACGGGCAGCCCAGGGACGGGCAGCAGCGGGGACAGGGGCTGCCCCACACAGGGGGGACAAGAGCGGGGGATGCTGCAGGGAGCAGTGGGACAGGCACCCGGCTGAGCCCATGCCAGGGGTCTACAGCGGGGCCACGTCCTGCGCCGCTGGGGCCCTACCTGATCATGCGCTGCTCGCCAGGGTCGTACAGCGCCATGAAGAGCTGCGCCTCCTCGCCGATGTTGCAGACGAAGTTGCGCACGCAGAGGTAGAGGCTGTGGGAGGGCGAAACTGCCAGGCGGGCGCTGCAGCCCAGCGCACTCTGTTGCGGGCTCTGTGGGGCACGAGGCCGCTCAGCCCCACGGCTCAGCCCCACAGCGGGGCCACGCGTGGGGCAGCAGGCTCTCAGCACGGAGGGGTCAGCGTGCCGGGGGCCAGCGCTGACTCTCACCATCTCCTCCTGGATGCGCTGCGTGACGGTCTGCGCAGCCTTCTTGTGCGCCTGGAAGAGGCTGATGACGCTGGTCCTGTCGGGGTCCAGGATGTTCTCATCCTCGTCCCGCACCACCAGGTCCAGTGAAAGGATCCTGCGGAGGCCAGGACGGGGTGAGGCAGGACCAGGTGGACACGGGTCTGTGCATCCCGCCGGGACCCGCCTGCCCTTGCACGGGCTGGCACAGGGTCTGAGGGTGCAGGCACGGCATGGGGGCAGGACAGATCCCGATGGGTCCCGGCCAGCAGCAGAGCCCTGGCAAGGGGATGAGCCGGGCGGCACCAGGGACGCTCTCCTGCCCCAGTCAGCGCTCATCAGCCATAGCCCTTGACTAGGTGACTCGCACACCCACCAGCACGCTCACTGTCCCCGCTGCCAAGGGACAGCCAGCCAGGACAGCGGGGACACAGGGTGCCCGAGGGACACCCAGCCAGGACGATGGGGACACAGTGACGGCCAGCCAGGCTGGCAGGGACACTGCAGCAGAGGGGCTGAGCATCCCTCAGCACCACGCAGCCCGTGCCTGAGGCGGGGGCAGATGCCCGGGCCCTCCCCGTGCTCCATCCTCGCTCTCACTTGTTGCCGTAGTCGATCTTGCCGGTCACCTCCCTCTTGAGCTGCAGGAGCTCGTCCTTGGGCAGCGTCCCTGAGAGCAGCTGCGAGCGCCGCTCCATCAGCTCGTACATCATCTGCTTCACCTGCCCGTACCGCTCCGTCTGCCCTGCCTGCGGGCAGCAGCAGAGGGTCACCGGCGGCTCTGCCGGTCCCGCTCCACCTGCCCTGCCTGCGGGCAGCGGCGCAGGGTCAGCAGCGGCGCAGGGTCAGCAGCGGCGCAGGGTCAGCAGCGGCGCAGGGTCAGCAGCGGCGCAGGGTCAGCAGCGGCGCAGGGTCAGCAGCGGCCCCGCCAGCCTGGTCCCCCGGCCCTCACCACGTAGAGCTGCTTCCAGATGGTGGCCCACTCCCGCAGCGTGGTGGTGATCTCCTGCACCATGGGCATCTCGGCCGGCACCACGCTCTCCTCCGCCCTGGGGAGAGGCACAGGGACACAGGGAGCCCTGTGGCACCGCACAGGCCCCCGCGCCGGGCAGGCAGATGGAGCCCACCCGCCCGTGCCCGGTACCTACCCCCTGTGCTCCACCACGGCACCCTTCAGGTGGATGAGCGAGGCTGGGAAGATGCCCTGGGGGAGCCGGAGCCATCAGCACCCGCGGCCGAGCTGGGCAGGAGACAGCCCTGCCCGGGGGGGCCGGGGGCTCCCCACCCCAGGACTGAGGGTCCCACAGAGGGTCCCAGCCTGGTGCGTCCCCGCAGCAGGGACAGGGCGAGCCGCCGGCCGTGCCCACACCCCCCCTGCACCCGGCCCCCAGCAGCCCCTCACCTACCCGGGCAGCCCTGTTCCTGAGCGAGTACCCCCGGTACCAGCCTGCAAGGGGAGGGAAGGGGACACCGTCAGTGGGGCTCAGGGACGCGGCAGCCTGCGGCGGGGCACGGCTGGGTGCCGCTGGCAGCGCGGCCAGGAGAGGGTGCACGAAGCCCCCGTGTCGGGGTGCAGCCAGGTACCCCAGCCCAGCCTCTCCCCGGCAGGGGACAGCGCGGGGCTTGGCCGGGGCTGCCAGACCCCCTTACCCTCGGAGGCTTGCAGGATGTGCACCGTCTCCCCGATCTGCAGCGGGAGGTGATGCTCGCTGGTGCGCGGGAAGTTCCACACGGCTGCGGGGAGAGGGGCCGGGAGCCATGAGTAGGGGTCTCTCACCGGAACCGCTCCCACCAGCACAGCCCAGGGGCCCTGAGCCCTTCGGGGCAGCTTGCCCCACGGCCAGCCTCCCCACGGGAGGCAGAGCCACCTCAACAGGCATCGCTCAGCCCCGAGAGACGGTGCAGAGCCCCAGCCCCACACAAATGGCATGAGACCCCCGAGCATGCACGGTGCGAGGCAGAGGAGCGCTGGCCACAGCGGAGCAGGGGTGGGGAGGGGACCCCCGACACCGGGAGAGCCGCACCACGGCCTGCCCGGGGCGGGCAGCTCAGGGACACGCAGGGCAGTCCTTGGGGACAGTGGGAGCCGGCGGCAGGGGCAGCGGGGCAGCGGAGGGGCGGCAGGAGTGCAGGAGCTCGCCGGCAGCCAGACACTTCCTGCTGCGGCACAGGCTGCACCCGGCTGGGCTGCAGTTAGTCCTGCTGCTATTTCTGGTCCTGGGGACAGCGGCAGCTCTGTCTGGTGCAGGCAGCCCTGGCTGGGCCCCAGGACCGGCTGAACCCTGCACCGGGGGACAGGCCCCTGCAGGCATGCCTGCACCCAGGGGGTCCCTGCTGGGACACTGCCTGTGCCCACCACCAGACCCGGCCAGGGCCAGCTCGTACTGCGACACCCCTGCACCCGCACGGCTCATCGGGACCCCTCGTGCCGGTCCTGGCACACCTTGCAGCACCGGGAGCCCTGGGGTCCCATGGGACCCCTCCTGCCACCCTGCCCTCCGCACGAGGACCCTGAGCCAGCCTGGACCAGCACCCGGCCCCAATCCGGGCTCGCTCCCCTCCAGCCCCAGCCAGGCAGGGTTCCTCGCAGGACTGGTAACGCCCGTCAGGCACAAGCAGGAACCGAGGAGACCTTGCTCCGGGTGCTGCCCAGGACCCCGCGGGGGCTCAGCCCTGCTCCGGGTGCTGCCGGCAGTGCAAGGGAAGGGCACGGGAAACGGCCCCAGCCAGAAACGGGAAGAGGCACAGGGCTGCAAGGGCCGGCGCGGGGCACAGGGAGCGTGTGCTTGCACAGGGATTGGGGTCGGCGCGGGGACCCTGAGCTGGGGGGTGGTGCAGGGAACGGAGCTGCCCAGGGCTTTGCCGTCCCCAACGCAGGGGCTGGGAGCAAAGCTGCAGCTGGGACCTGGCGCACATTATAGGGGTGGCTCTGGGCTCCCCCAGGCACCTCCTCCAGAGCAGGTCAGGCAGGAGCCAATGACGCCCATTAAAAAGCTAACGACCCCTTGGGTGGGGGCTTCTGCGCTTCCACAGCCAGGCTGAGCGCAGACCCACAGCTCAGAGGGGGCCAGATCCTGTGCCAAGCCCCCTGCCCCAGTGCTCTGCCCCCAGCCCCACCCAGCGCCAGCCATGCCCTGCCTCTGGGTGCGTGGATCCCACCGACACCTGCCCTGCTTGGCCCCCGTCCCCTGGGCCACCCGTCACCAGCCCCGCAGCCCCCCACCGACCCCCTGTTCATTCCTGCACCCACCGACTCCCCCAGTGCCAGCACCGCAGGGACCCGGCCCACACATCACACCGCCTCGCACCGCCAATGGCCCCACGCAGCCCGGCACCACCAGCACCGTTCACCCTGCAGACCCACGCCGTCGCCCCGCCACCACCACCCACCCCTCCACACAGCCCACTGCCGCAGTGCCACCGCAGCCAGGGACACCGTCAGCATCACTGCAGCTGCGAGTGCCCCATCCCGCCAGCCCCGCACCCCGCCGCCAAGCCAGGGAGCCCAGCAGAGCCCAGCGCCCGCTCAGCCCCAAAGCCTGCACTCACCCACGCCATATTTCTCCTCCTTGGTGGGCAGCCACGGGGCCATGGCGGGCTGTGCCACGGGGACCAGGGTCCTGCGTGGGGCGGCTGCTGGTTCCTCCTGCCGCACTCCCCAGGTCACGTGTATCTCACCGGCTTGTGCAAACTTCACTTCCTCAACACGCAGCTGGGCACCGCAGGGACCCACCCCACCGCCCTGCACCCCCCTACACATGCCGTGGCAGGAGCGGCAGGGACGGAGCCCCCGGGCCATGGCATGCCACCCACACGTGGGCCCAGGTGGGTCATTGTCCCTGCTCGTGGGGCGCAATGGGGCTGCCGGCCCCAGGCGATGCTGCGGCACCGCGAGCCCCTCTGGCTGAGCACTGCTGACAGAGCCTGGCAGACAGCGGGGCGCGGGGCCGGAGCCCGGGGCACGGAGCAAGTGCGGCTCCAGCCGCCCCACGGCACGGGGAGCCACAGGGAGCCACGCGCTTGGGCCAGCCGCACTGCTCCGGACTAGCACCGCTGGGACGATGCCTCTGCCTCCCCAGCCAGGGCTGGCCTGTCCCTGCTCCTCGGTGTGCGGGGTTTGGCAGTGCGAATGCCGGTGCGGCACGGCTCTGCAGGCCCGTGCCCAGCTCTCCGCTCCCCGTGGCACCGGGACGGTGAGCGAAGCAACGGTTCAGCGTTAACCACTTCCTTCCTCCCGCCTGCTGCAGACACCGGCTGACTGGCACCCGTGGGTCCACAGGGGCTGGATGCTCGTCCTCTGGCCCTGCTCAGCCCCAAGCCAGCGCTGGCCGGGCCCTCTCCCCCCACACAGCCATGCTGCCGTCAGACCCCCGTCCCCCCGAGACCTGCTGCTGGCCTGCCACAGCCGGGCTGCTGCTCCGGCAGTTTGAAGCACTTCTCCATCGGCCCCTTCGAGGCAGCGTCGGGCTCCTTCCCTGCGCTGCCCGCACCCCCCTCGCAGGTCCCCATCCCCCCCGCCAGCCTGAGCCTGCTCCAGGCGCAGGGCCCCCATCCCACGGGTGAGCCTGGCCCCGTGGCAGACACCCCCGGCCCGCATCCCGCCCTGGGCAGCCCTCACAGACCCTGCGGGGAGGGGGGGACGGGGAGCCCCAGGGAAAGGCGGCTCGAGCAGGCGTGGGTGAGCCGCCGGAGCCGGGCGAGCAGAGCGGGGGGTACGGGGGGACCCAGGAGCGAGGGGGTGTCCCCCGAGCACAGAGCTGGAAGGGACAACCCGGGACCGGCACCGCTCTGCCGGCGCCCTCCCCTCCGCCGGGGTGGGCTCCCGG
>VXBL01001291.1:4538-27685 GCA_013400195.1 Aramus guarauna
AAAAAAAAGCATGTATAGTGAACAAAGATCTGTTAGGCCCTCATAAATTCCCCTGTGAAACTTCATCTTGGCCTTTTTGAGTATGCCTTGTAATAATTTGTTTATATGATCTCATACTTGATTCTGAATTTTCTGTGTTAATTTAATCTTATTGAAATATTTCGTAGTTTACTAGTAGGGTAGTAGTAGGGTAGAGCACAAAGTTTTATATACCTCTGGGTTTTCTGAAATCCTGTATTTGGAAAAACAGTATGCTACCCACACATGTTGAAATGTTTGCATGGGAAAGGAAGAGGAGATAAAATTTGTACATTGTCTAGCTACTGTAGTGATTGGTACTGTTTGTTGGGGGGGCTGTTATTTTGTATCATGAGCACACAGTATATGTGCTTATAACACTTCTGTAATCTGTTTTTATTGCAATGAATGACAGTGTAAAAGAAATACCTGCATTCACATAAAAAATAAAGATCCAGTTATTTTAATATGTTTGTAGGGTACCGGGCAATATGGATGTGTGTGTATATAGAAAAGTACAATTTAGAGAAAGCAGGAATTTTCAGTTACTTTGTGTTGACACAGTGTGAAAAATTACCACTTAAAGGGGAATATTCTTTTGAGATTTAGAGATGCCTTAGAAAATGTATTGAATATCCAAGCACCTTCATAGTAGTTCAGACATTTGGATAGAATTTCTGTAACCATGGTTTTAAAAACTCAAGCCTGAATTTCTGTAGCGTCATTCTCATTTGCTTAGTAAATATAATCTTTCTCTGGAAATAGAATTTTCAAAATTAAAAATTGAACTGTTTTGCTATATCTACTCTGCTCTCGTGAGACCCCAACTGGATTACTGCATCCAGTTCTGGGGGTCCCCAGAGCATCAAGAAAAAGAAGAAATCTTGAAGGAGAAAGAGAATTCAGAAAAAATGCTCAAGAAAATGTCTTTGTCGTGAAGAAGCTCAGAAGCAAAAAGCAGAAGAAAGGAAAAACCTTATTGCGGCTTTTCAATATTTAAAGGGGGCTTATAAGAAAGGTGGAGAAAGACTTTGTGGTGGTTTAACCTTGTGGCTGGATGCCAGGTGTCCCCCAAGCCGCTCTATCCCTCCCTCCCTCAGCAGGACAGGGAGGGGAGAAAAATAAGTTGGAAAAAAAACCAACCCCAAACTCGTGGGTCAAGATAAAGGCAGTTTAANGAATTAACTCCATCTCAGCCAGACCCAATACAGACTTTTTACCAGAGCCTGTAGTGACAGGACAAGGAACAAGGGTTTTAAATTGACAGAGGGTAGGTTTAGATTGGACATAATGAAGACATTTTTTATGATGAGGATGGTGAGGCACTGGAACAGGTTGCCCAGAGAAGTCGTGGATGCCCCCTCCCTGGAAGTGTTCAAGGCCAGGTTGGATGGGGCTTTGGGCAACCCGGTCTAGTGATCATCTAGGTTGGACCTGGATGATCTTTAAAGGTCCCTTCTGACCCAAAACCATTCTATGATTCTGTGTTTGGAAACTTAGTTTTCTTCATAGTTGCTGATTGACCTACTGTGACTTTTTGTAGGCAGTTGGTGCTAAATATCGAAGAATCTTTCCACATTTTTTTCATCTGCTAATGTGTGTTGTGTATTTCATTTGACAAAATACATGAGAAGAAGTTTTAGCTACTGAGCTGGAACACTGAGAATCCTTTTAGACCCAGAATTGGTTCAAATTTGGATTTTCAGGAGACACTCGCTTTGTTTAAAAGTAAATTAACTGATTACATGAAACTGAATCCTTTTCTGTGACAGAGCAAGTTTGCATCACTCTCTCTCTATATAGGTATTTTAGAGTGAAAATCTACATTTCAAATGTGTTGATACATCACAAGGGTTAAGCTGCTTATAATAAAATAATGGCACAATAGGCCAAGTTTTTCCTTCAGAGATTAAGAGCCTGTCATTCACCCAAGAAAAACTTGTTTCATGACACCAATAGTTCTCCAACCCATTTGAGTATGCAGTTGTCCTCCATTTATGGGGTGCCCCATGGGGAAGTGTGTCTGGGACCAGGGAGCGTGCAGGGGAAGAGAGAGCGATGGGATCACTGCCTCAGGGACAGGAGTGGGAGTCAGCTATGACTGCTGAGATTTTTGCCCCACTTCTTGACAGAGACCCCGGAGCCAGAAATGAGGGAGAGGAAGGGCAGCTCTCAAGCACTCCCCTATTCCCCTTCTCTGTTGCATAGCTAGAGCTTTTTCAGTTCTGTTGCAGCCACTTTCACCTTGTTTTGTGCCTGCCTACCGGAATGTGATTCCCTTGTGTGAGAACAGTGGGCAATAGGTATTTTTATCCTAGCTTCTTATTTAAAATAATGTTTTCTGGCTCGGGAAATAAGCATGATTTGGCCTGAAAAATACTGTGTGCCCATAACATGATCTCATATAACTTGTTTTTGTACTGCTTTTTCATGTGTTTTTAATATGAATTGCAAAATAAAAATGGCAATTAACATAATCCTAGTAAAATGTGCTTTAAAAACTTGTCCGTCTTTGCTGCTCAGTACAGAAATAGCTCTTTTATCCTCTTTAAAAGAAAAAAAAAGTCATCTTCCAGTTGCTCCAAATTGATCCATCCTAAGTACCATCCTAAGTATTCAAAGTCATCTTGTTACATGTGGTTTGTGTTGTCATTCATCAGTACAGTCCAGGATGTACTTATAAAATATCACAAGGAAAAATAATAATTTTAGGATAGCTGCATCAATCTCCCTCCTTTGTTTTGTACCATGCAACTAGTCAACATTTAACTCTCATTTTAGCTTCCTAGTTGACTTTATTTGTTATGCAAATAGGTTCTTTAAACTCTGATTATTTTTTTATAATATAGATGAAACTAGATGAGGCGCTAATTTGTTTTCCCTTCAACTGGCAGAGAGATTACCTACCAATAATCCCTCACGCTACCATTAGGTTCTAAAATCTTTGTGGAAGGAACCTGTAGAGGTATGGCTATTTAACAGAGAATTCCCTCAACTGCCAGGGAACTAATGCCCAGTAGTGTGTCAGGATAAACTTAGATATGGTTCAGCACATTTGATTTCTTTCACTTAACTCTTGCATGAATATCAGTGTTGGCACAGTCCTGTTCCAAAACTTCCTACTGACAAGCTGTTTACAAGGGTAGCAGAGCTGTGCAGTAATTTAGTTTCATCTAGAAAAGTTGAGTGGGATGCATTCAGTCTAACCATAATTAGTGAAGGGAAATGAACTTTGCTTACTTCTTTAATAATAAAAAATGAATATGTGATTGTAATATAAGTTCTTACGATGTGGGTTTTTTTTCTTTTTTTTCCCCTTAAGGGTCCTGGTATGTCTCATCCCTATGATAGTGGGCACATAGCAATGACTTACACAGGTCTTTCGTGTCTGGTTATTCTTGGAGATGATTTAAGTCGAGTAAATAAAGATGCCTTACTGGCAGGACTGAGAGCTCTCCAGCTGGAGGATGGAAGGTAAAAGATATAAAATATCATACAACTCTCTGGAAGGTTAATAGAAAACCCAAGTGTAGAATTAAACATAATACACACTTTTATGAAAATAGTTGTATAATATTTTCTATCAGAAAATATTTTGGTGGGGATAAGCAATAGAACAACATGCTAGTTTACAGGACCAAAGAGCACTTTATGTCCAGAGTTGCTTTCATACTGGAGAATGATGATGTTTGATTACAGCTGTAGAAATGTACTATTGGAAAGTTAATGGTTTGGCTTGTGTCTTGGGGATAGTTGGTTTTTTTGTTTGTTTTTTTTTCTTATATCTTTCAGATAAGTGAGGTTTTCTCTATTCGTATTCTCTGGTTTTGCAAGGCCCTGGTGGAGCACTATTAAGATGATGTTTGCTCTGCTTTGTGGGAGGGTGAGCTTTATTTAGTCTTGAGAGATTCAATCCATTAATATATAGGATTAATTAACATATAACTTATAATAGGAATATAATATTAAAATTCATTGTGAGATTCATCCTTTTTGCATGCATTTTTTTTTTAAAGATGGTATATACCCTTTGAACTACATCTGTTTGGTTTTTATGTAGACTGGAGCTGGTAGCTAATGAAAACTTCTGCTAGGTTACATGATCTGTCTGTGTACTGAGATTTTACTGAATATCATTTTTTAAAGAGTACTTTAAGAAATGCATAACTATAGAAATCTTATTCCTGAAGAAATTACGTTTCGCTTCATCATGAAATTGCTGTCCCCATTTACTAGCTACGAAAGCCTTTGTTTTGGTCAAATGGCTTTGTATTGCCTAGAAGTCTCCTATAATTAAAACTTTTTTTAAAAATGGAGCATAGCTATTAAAATGCAGTGTTACATGTGTAGGTTTAAAACCAAAACTAAATACCTCCCCCCTCTAGAATGTGCGTAGTGAATATGAACTATATGATCTACAATTTCCTGTTACTTATTGCAACAGACTGACCTTAATGGGCTAAATTCTAATGTATGCATACATGGATTTGTTGGTCTACTTCCATTTACAGCATCTTCTAGCATGTGGGGGTGCTTCTAACACTGCTGTATGCATTCCTCTTATATGTTGCACCATTTTTGTTAAAGTTTATTCAAGAGGAAGGAATTAGGGATGAGTTGCTCCAAACCCGCTAGCATCTTGAAGTGGTTGCTTGTCATATTGCCTGATTACAATAATAAACTGCACACAGTTAACCTGTTCTACATGCTTGTATCATGTATGGTTTTAATGTACAGACTGATACCTCTTATACCTGATCCTGTATTTTGTATTCCCTGCTGAAGAGCGCCAGATAGCCACCAGAGGGAAAGAAGAGTGCTTTGCACCTCTCTGGGGTAGAATTGCTACTTGGGCGGAAGTAAATTTCTAGTACGACAGACATTTTCATAGCTATTAGAACAACTTTCACTGCACCAGAGGGGAAGGATACACAAAGGCCAGAACCTGACCTAACATCTTGTTCAGATGGAAACAGCAAGCGAGCTGAATGAGGGAAAGAGAAACTTTTCTGGTGTTACCCTAGTATAAGTATACTAGACTTAGTTTTTATTTCTTCACCCATATCTTTTATTGAAGAGAAAAAAAAAAAGGTAATTATATTGTCTCTTTTTAAATGTCATGAATAAATGTCTGTATTTGCATTTCTACTTTATCTTGGCTTAATGTAATTTGAAGTATCTAGATAACATACGAGGCACTTGTTGCCTAAGCATGGAATGAAGTTGTAAACCACAGCACTGGCACATCTTAAGTGTCCTGGTTCCCAAGAATATCCTTTTCGATATCCGAAGAGTAATGGCGTGGATCCTCATTTGAGCTGCAGAGAGCAGGAGCTGGCAACCTTGAGGTTAGGAGAGATGAAACTATCTCCCAGTAGGTGTTGGAGGCTTTTGTATGCAACAAGATGGAGTACATATCTGAATCCCAGGGTCAAAGGAGGAGTGTCACAGTGACACTTGAAAGACTGTCCTATGTAAAAACTAGCTCTTTGAACCAAATGGAGGCTTATCAGGAAGCAAATCACAGCATCAGTCATCTTTTTAAGGGTCTCTGAGAGAACACCAAATTGTATCTAGATGACTGTCGTGGTTTAGCCCTGGCTGGCAACTAAGCACCACGCACGCAGCCGCTCGCTCACTCCCCCCCCCCCGGCAGGATGGGGAAGAGAATCAGAAGAGTGAAAGTGAGAAAACTCGTGGGTTGAGATAAAAACAATTTAATAGGACAAACACAAAAAAGGGAAAATAATAACAATAATAATGATGATGATGATGATATATACAAAACAAGTGATGAACAGCACAATTTCTTATCACTCGAAGTTGATGCTACACAAGACCCCCAGCTGCCCAGCCTCACAGCCCACACGCATAAGCAAAACAAGACAAGGAATTCATTCACCACTTCCCATCGGTAGGCAGGTGTTCAGCCATATCCAGGAAAGCAGGGCTCCATCAAGCGTAACGGTTACTTGGGAAGACAAATGCCATCACTCCAAACTCAATGCTCTGCAAGACCCCCAGCTGCCACGCCAGGCCCCCAGCTGCCACGCAAGACCCCTAGCTACCATGCCAGGCCCCCAGCTGACACACCTCTCAGCTCACTCCCCAGTTATAAATGGAACATGACGTCGTATGGTATGGAATATCTCCTTGGTCAGTTTGGGTCAGCTGCCCTGGCTGAGTCCCCTCCCAGGGTCTTGGGTGCCCCCCACCTTCCCGTTAGCAGGGCGGTATGAGAAGCTGAAGTCCTTGACTACTTGGCAACAACTAAAAAGATTAGTGTGTTATCAACATTATTCTCATCCTAAATTCAAAACACAGCACTACACCAGCTGTCAGAAAGAAAATTAACTCTATCCATGCCGAAACCAGGACAATAACCTAGATATAACAACTTTAAAATCTTTTCAGAGTTTGAAAAGAATCTAACCATTAGAAACAAAAAAAATGGATTGCAAGTAATTTTCACCATATATATTAGAAATTGTAATGATAACAATTACATTTATACACACATGGGAATCTGATCCTAAAGTTGGGCAGGAAAGCCATGTGAGCTATGAAGATTTCTAGGGAGGAAAAGAATTCTGCTAAGAATAGTAGATTCTACAATGGTAACTCATACATCAGCGTATACTGTGATACGTGAAAGAATGTAAATATTAACATATTTGGATAAATAAAGACTGGTGTCATGACATTACTGGAAATAAGGTTATCCAAGCCCCTAAATGTTAATAGTTCTATTCATTTTGCTTAGCTTGGTTAGAATCACATCTTCTGAAAAGAAAATCTAATGTAGGTTTGGGTTACGTTCATGTGAATACTGTAAATAGGAGTAACTAATTTTTTTTAAAAGGAAAAATAATGCAATTCCTAAAATGCTATTCATATTTTCTAATGTAATGGGTTATAAAATGAATAATGAAAGAAACCTTTCTTTCAGTTTCTGTGCTGTGCTGGAAGGAAGTGAGAATGATATGAGGTTTGTGTACTGTGCTTCCTGCATCTGCTACATGCTCAATAACTGGTCAGGCATGGATACAAAAAAAGCAGTAGACTACATTAGAAGAAGTATGGTGAGTATTCCCAAAGTGTTATTTCTCAATGCATTTTCAAGTTAATAGCTTTAGTTCTTTACTATGACTAAAAATCCATCCATCCAAATAGAAATATTACAGTAATTTGTTTCTTTTCTATTCCTACTTCAACGAGTTGAAAATGAAAAGTACATTCCTTTTTGTATTTATATATTCATTTTAATGTTTGTGCTAGCAAATTAATCATATCAATCGTGTACGTTTGCTGCAAGTTAAATTAAATCTGATCTTTTTTCTTTAAAATTCAATTTAAAATTGAAGGCAAGTTTTTAAAAATTGAGGGCTGAAGTTCCTATAACTTTAAAAAATGCATAAGTAAAACATTGCATCACAAAAATCCTCAAATTTCAATGAGCTCTAGTCCTGCTTTTTAAAATCATATACAGAATCAATGGAAGAACTAATTATTGAGATCAAGTCAAGCTTATTATATGTTCCCAGTCCAGTACATCCCCTTACAGTATAGTAAGGATGTACATCTTCTCTGTAATTACATCTTTATTTCATCTCTGTAAAAAAGATGAAGTGTTCTCAGAGTGCTTTTGATGCTTTGTTTGTCAGTGAAGCTCCTCCTTTTTATTTCACTTAACAAATCATTTTTCCAGCATTTAAAAAATATTTTAGCAGCAATTCTTTAACAGCAGTTTTTTTATAGAGCAGATAAAGTTCAATGCCAAATAGTATGCTTAGTATGTTGTTGCTTCTGCCCCTCCCTGCCCCATCAGTCTTCAGTTTTTGAAAGGCTGATGCTTTTGCTCCATACTAAAGCATTGCTTGTGCTTCAGCGTTGTATATACAGTAGTACCCCACATTATGCCTTCATGTACATTAACCATCTTTTGCGTTAGAGACAGATTTCATTTATGTACTTCAATTTTGTTTGGAATTATGTATCCATTTTCCCTTTTTAGAAAGGCTCGAAAATTGCAGGGCTTTTAAAATGGTTATCTACACTGCATGTTTTCCCTTTTTGGCAAAGAAATGTTTACCTAATTCCAGACTTTTAACATATATCTCAACTGAAATGAACTCCATGCTCTTTGATTGAAGAAAAAAATCATAAAAACTGCCTGTATTGAAACAACACTGATTTGTGCCAAGAGCTTTTTGAGACATAGGTTCAGAATTTAATGAGATTAAAATGACGGAATGGTCTGATAATAATTTTGCTAATAAACTGATAAATTGTAATATCTGTAAAAGTGATTTTGCTCTAAAGTAACTGGATTGTGGATTTTTTCTTTAGTCTTATGATAATGGCCTGGCGCAAGGAGCTGGACTGGAATCTCATGGTAAGAACGTTAACATGTTCTATACCCATTTTTAAGACTGGAATTGAGAAATGGTGTAAGAAGTGCAGGGTATGTCATGCTTTTCCTTCTTTTCTGGTTTTAAGGAAGTGGGAAGAAGAGGAGCAAATCCAAAACATGCCTCAGAATATGATGTCTTCTTCTCTTAGTTCCAGCTTAATGGAACCAGATGGGCTCTTGATATATCAACTCTGTTATTCTTACCTCATGAATGTTTTGTTGAGAGGTGTTGGCTGTAGTTCTCTTTTCTTGCTGACAGAGCAACCTATTTCCGCATGTACCATTGGTATTCTGTGGATTTATCTGAAGAGATTGTGTTCAATGCACTTGATAATTTCCAGTTTCAGCAGATATCAGTAAAGCCTAGAAACATTTACTCTGCTAGATTACAGCATCCATTGGGGGCTCAAAACTTGAAGCTGCAGTTAATTTTTGTAAATAGGTGGTAAGGGATTTTAGGAGCAGTCGCCTCCTCAAGTAGCTCTGGCCCAGGACTTCATCCTGCTCCGTCGCTGGAGCCCAGCCCAGTGTGCCCCGGGACCCAGGGTCCCTGCCCAGGCTGAGAGACAGGGCTGCTGCTTTCCTGCTTGCAGGTTCAACCAGTAGCAAAGTTGAGCACCTATCCAAGAGACACACACTTCCTTCCTCCTCTCTCACAACTACTGTGCAGTGTTTTTTACTTTTTCTTAAATATTTTATCACAGGGGTGCCACAAGTTTCAATGATTGGCTCAGCTTTGGCCAGTGGTGGGTCTGTTACAGAGCTGGTTGGAACGGATTCTGTCCAGCACAGGGGCAGCCTCTGGTCTCTTCTCACAGAGGCCACCCCTGCAGTCCCTCTGCTACTAAGACCTCACCACATACAACCAATATACCTGGTAGAGATAGTTCACTAGTGAAGGCACACACACACATGACATTCTTTAATGTCACAAGCACATGCATATTTGCAGATTCCTCAAGTACCATCGTGGCCCCTCTGTCCATCTGTGTCACCCGATGTACAGGGACAGGCAGGTTCTTTTAACGATCCTTGGTAGAATGCGAATTGGCCACAGGATTGTAGTTATATTTAGAGCTTTATTATTATATAATGATTTTAGTAATCAGCATAGCTTATCATTACATAGAATTTCTAGCAATTAGCATAGCTTTCCCATTACCTAAAATATCAGTTACCTAGACTTTTCAGTCACCTGGACTCTCTGCAGATTGGATCAAATTCTTAATAATCAGCACGCAATGCAATAATCATAATCTAGACTCTGACTTTAAAAAAGTACACGAGTCATTCACTCAATCCTTGGGGGAAGAAGAACAATAGAGGCAATGTCATGGTACTCTAGCCAACAGTGACTGTGCTCCCCTTTCCCCCTCCGTCAATGTGCATGCATCCCCTGTCACACTGGGAAGCACGAAGGCCTTAGCAGACTGGCTGCTGTTGGATCTCTTTCAAAAGCCTTTTGGATAAGCTGATATATTTATACCTCTCAGTCTGGGAGTTTAGTCTTTACCATTTCCATAAATTAGTGGATTCTGAAGAGGCTGCCAGACAATCAATATGCAAGAATTTTTGTCTGCTGGAGACAGCAAGCTGCTGGTGGCAATGGCTGCATAATGATCTTTATCGCTTCCTGTCCATTGTGTCCTGCCTACCTGTTGTTCTCCCTTTGACCTAATGGTGCTTCTCCCAGCGTACATCAGGCCTTAGTGTGGGCTGTGTGTTAGCCAAAATCTGAGCAAGAGTTGAGTGAACAGTCACAGGAGGCATCCCTGACCACTGGGAGATCATGGGTTTTGCCATCCAGAATGTCTCATGTGCTGTTACGCTTCCCTGTTCCATAATGGGTGTCACCATATCCTGGCAACAATGCTGTACCAGGTGTCAGGAGCAAGGGGTACTGGTCACATGCTGGTAGCACTACCCAGACTTGCTCTTGCTTGCTTCATGGGTCCCCTACTCGCTGGCTCATCCAGCTTGATGCTTGCTAGCAAACGTGCATGCACTCACACACTTGTCCCGCAGGCACTCCGCATTCACAAGTTCCCCTTGAATGCCAGCACAGTCCCTCTGCCTGATACCCCTGCCCAGACCCAGGGCTTCCTACTTGACGGCTAGTCCATCTTGAAGTTTGCTAGTGAATACACACTCACACCACATGCACCACCAGATTTGGGGAAATACAGACACTCAGCTCCCCCCAGCAGCCATCACCAAGCACGTGGACTGTGACCTGCAGTCCTGCTCCAGCCACTGGTGCTGAGCCCCTCACTTGCCTCAATAAGTCTGGTCCCTCCCAATGGCTGCTTTTTTGGGATGCACCTCATTCCTGCCCCAGTGACTGGTGGACAAGACCCCCACCTGCTCCAGTATCTGACACCATATTCCAGGGGCACCTACAGCCCTGGTCTGACTCCTCCAGTAGCTGGCACCAAATCCACTCACACAAATCTCCCCAGTAGCTGACACAGTCCTTGCAGCACACATGTACAGAGGATACGGAGAGAGTTTATGCAGAAAGATAATGTGGTTTAACCCCAGACAGTAAGTAAGCACCACGCAGCCGCTCACTCACCACTCCCTCCCTAAGGGGATGGGGAGGAGAATGGAAAAATAAACTCATGGGTTGAGGTAAAGACAGTTTAATAGGATAACAAAGGAAGAGAATAACAACAACAACAATAATAATACAAATGATGCACAAATGCAATTGCTCACCACATGTAGAAGGAAAAAAACCCAACCTGATGCCCAGTCTGTTTCCGAGCAGCAAATCTGCCTCCCGGCTAGCTTCCCCAGTTATATACGGAGCATGACGTTGTATGGTAGGGAATATCGCTTTGGCCAGTCTGGGTCAGCTGTCCTGGCTATGCTCTCCCAGCTTCTTGTGCACCTGGCAGAGCGTGGGAAGCCAAAAAGTCCTTGACTTAATGTAGACACTACAACTACCTAGCAACAACTAAAAACATCAGTGTGTTATCAACATTATTCTTATACTAAATCCAAGACACAGCACTATACCAGCCACTAGAAAGAAAATTAACTGTATCTCAACCAAAACCAGGACAGATAGTTAAGAAAGGATTTAATAAGGAGATAGGACAGACTGCAGTGATCAGGCACAGGGCTCAGGCAAGTGTATTGACCAGTGCCATTTTATATGTGACCAGTCCTTTTTATACCCTTTTCTGGCTACTCCCGTTTTGTTCCTCCTTGCTCCCCCTCCCCTCCAACATCCTGGACCCTCAGGTTTGCATCCCTATCAATTGCAAAGTCCAAGTTTGCCTGTGGTTTCTTGATAGCCCATCAATTAGTGTGACTGACCAGGTTTGTTTCCTGTCTTTGTCTCCATTATGTTTGCATGTCACGTTTGTTTCTCTATGTTTTGTTTATGACTTCCCCCTTTTCCTCATTTGACAAGGTTCTTGATCTTAATGAAATAAATATTCCCACACTCCATTTATCCTTACCAATTAGCGTGACTGATCTGGTTTGGTTCTCGTCACTGCCTCCCTTATCGTTTGTTGGTCAGGTTTGTGTCTCTGCATATTTTCTTGTATATGGCTTCCCCTTTTTTCTTAATATCCCCTTTTGCATTGAAAAGGCCTTTGACCAGATACCCTTAAAGGAACAGACTCTCTTTCCTTCCATATACATACCGGCACTGACACAGATAGGAACAGCACAGACAACCTGACGCTGTTCCTCATCTCCAGTTGATCAAGACAGTCAGTCCATCCAGAAGGTGGCCCCTAGACCCCTGACAAAGATGAAAAACTTAAATTATATCCCTATATATTTTAAAATGTAGTTAAATAAGTTGCTGTAGAATGCTAGCAATAACAAATATCATTACTTCAGTATCTTTCCTGCATTTCAACATCAGAATGAAAAATAATCCTAGATTTCATGGGATTTTCTAGTGCCATAACAGTGTAACAGTGGATCTTGGTCCCCATGCCTTTTATCAACAGCTTACTTTGAGGTTGTAATCATATAATTGCAAGTAATAGACTCAGAATGAGTTGTGATGGGTTTTTAAAAGTGATGGCAATGATACACAGACATAGAATATGAGTTTCTCTTCCAATTACAAATTTTGCCTTGCAGTTTCATTGACAATAAAAAAAATTTCCTTAGAAGCATAATTTGTGTGTTTGTTACAACCATAGGAATCCTCCAGTTTTTTCATAGCATTAACCATGTCTTTTGGGTTTTGTGTGGTTTTGGTTGGGGTCTTTTTTGTTTTGGTTTGGTTTTTGGTTTGGTTTTTTTTTTTTTGCTTACTGCTTGTCAGACACATACCCTTCAGTGTATTTTTCTTCTCTGGGGAGTTGTACCTGTGACTGCCTTTGGCGTCTCTGCTTCAGTCTGATTGCTGGTTTCCTATTAGCTTTCTTGTGCAAGTAACATATCAAGGAATGTCTTCTGTTGCATTACCATTTACTCATGTCTGTTGAACTCTTTTTAGAAATCCACTGTTTTAATTGATATTACCCTAGTTAAAATTCTGATCAAGATCATACAGGCTTCAGTGAAAATATGAGTATCTTAAAACATTGCATAAACAACTGTTTCCTCATAGGCGGCTCTACATTTTGTGGTATTGCATCACTGTGTTTGATGGGTAAACTGGAGGAAGTTTTTTCAGAAAAAGAACTGAACAGGATAAGAAGGTGGTGTATAATGAGACAACAGAATGGCTACCATGGACGACCCAACAAACCTGTAGACACCTGCTATTCCTTTTGGGTGGGAGCAACTTTGAAGGTAGTGTATAGAAAACCTACAGGATAGTTATTGACTTGTTTTGAATTCTTTGACCATCTTGTTTTACTTGGAAGAATTACATATTGGGTACAAGTACAAGAATATGCAAAGATCACTATAAAGGTTTTTCATCTTGAAAAAATGCAGGATAAGGAGGTTTAACAGATTAGTGCTATATTGTACTACTTATCTATGTAAATCAACATTATATTTTAATATTTTAAGATATACTCAAGTTTAGTATATTACTGTAACATTCTAACTTCTTTTTTAGCTCTTGAACATATTCCAATATACAAATTTTGAGAGAAACCGAAATTACATCCTCTCAACTCAAGATCATCTTGTTGGTGGATTTGCCAAGTGGCCAGATAGCCATCCAGGTAAATTTACTTTTCAAAATTATGGTGAGTTTCTTTTAAGCTATAAATATATTCCAGCAGTCAAACATCTGAGAGGTGTAAGAGAGGTGTTTTTTTTTTTTTCCCCCAGTCTCCTTCAAATAATGGGAAAAAAAACAACCTTAAAATATGAGATTTTCATGATTTAGAGGGAAAGGAATATAGTTTTTCCTTGTTCAGCATCAGAGCAAGTGAGCTGCTGTCGTTTAGACTATCACCAAAACAGTATCACTGTCTGTTTAGAGCTGGACAAGCTTTCTCATATGTGTTTAACCATTCTAATTAAAAATCATACTGTGCAGCGGGTATCTTTGTAAAGAGTCTGAGTAAAATATTTCAGAGTATTTATTTCCTTAAGAAATGAATCCTTTGAGCTTATTCAGAAATCTTTGATGTATTTAAAAATACTCAACTCAAAGTTTAGATAGTTGCATATTATGATTTACAGATTGTAATTACACATAGAAATTATGCCAAGTATATCTGAAATAGTTATTGGTTGCATTTTGGAAGTGGAAAGTGATAATTTGAAAAGATGTTAGAATTCAAAGGAGATACTGTAAAGATATGAAAACAAACTTTAGGCCAGTAGTAATGTTTGGTGGCATTTTGTACAGAGAAGATAAACAGTCCATAAACTCACCAAACAAGATAAAAACATAGTTATAATAAAGGAGGAGATTGTTCAGAATCTGTACAGAGATATTTCAGCATGGCATCATTTCATTTTGAAGAACAGTTGACAACTTGTCAGAGTGGACCCACACTAATAGTATAGTGCTCATTACATGCTTCCCCCCCCCAAAAAAAAAAAAACAACAAACAGTTTAGGATTCCTGACAACTAGCTATATTTGGTGTACATTATGTAACCAATCAGTATCACTTCAAGGAAATATTCCTGTTTATCTTGATGAACTGTTTACTTAGGAGATTAGGAAAAAGCCAGTATGTTTAAAACCCCAATCATGTAAAAAGTTCCTCAACCTGCCTTTTAAGATAGTTTGAGATAAGATTTGAGGAAGGCAAGACTACTAATAAAGCTATTTGCTTTGATTTGTATGGTGTTCCTGCCCATACACTACCATTTCCTATAAAGCAAGCTTTTCCTGTCTCAAACTTTCATTTGAGAGTAAGCTATTTTTTAACTTGAATGCTCCAGCTAGCCACAGAAATGAAACAAGAAGATTGAACTAGGATTAAATAGAACTAAGGATTAACTAGATTGTTGCTTTATGAATGTACAGAAGTTTTGCTGGTATGCCAGATTTTTTTCTAGCTCCGACAATTTATAGAATACGTCTTATAAGACTGCATATCTTCTGGGAAAAACTTTTGATGTTTCCTTTGGTACTGTTGAATTTTAATGGTGTAGGACTTTTACAGAAAAAACAAATCAGTTGATACTTTTGTGATAGGTGGGTTTATTGCAGCGTTCTTTCCTCAGGCAGATGGTGACATAAGTCTGTGTTCATGTTTTGAAGAAAAATAGTAAAAAAGTTAATGCAGTTCTAATCTAAAGAATGACTATAAATGCAGTACCGTTTTTTCTTTTTTTTGGATCTGTAGTTTCAATGCCATATATACACTGCTGAACTTCCTACAAGATCAGTCTACTATCTGAAAGCCAAGCTGTCTTTTTGAACACAATAATGATTTCCCACTTTATTAATGTGAAGTGTCTGTGCAGCTCCATTGTTTTCAGAAACCTACTGATGGTTAAATGTACACAGTCCTCTTGATTTCTGTGTAAATGCAAAATGTGAAGATAACGAGATCAGTATGGGTCGTCTCACAAATGAGTTAATAGTTCTGTTGAGGTCAAATAAGGACAGAAATTATTTGTTCTCCTTGAAGCATTTAGCTTTTGTAAAGCTGAGAATAGTGGCCTCAGTTTGGTTTTGTTGCAAAACTCAGATGTGACAGAACATGCCAGGGAAAGGTTGCAAAATAACCATATGCCATTTTTTCATAGGTGCTTTCTAAAATAGATTCAGAATTTGAACTTCTGTAGCTCCTACTTTATGCAAAAAGCTCTGTTTAAATATTACATGGACTACCAAAATTGCAAGTAGCTTTTCATAACTGATGATTCTGGAAAATATTATTTTGTAGTCCTGATGTTCCCATGCTAACAGATGTTAATACATTGTTGGTTTCACAGGTAGCAGTGTTTCTTGATTTAAAATAGTAAGTGTTTGAATCAGTGTGCTTGTTGAACAGTGATCTTAGAAAACTGTTTCTTGCCTTTGAAAATCAATCTGAAAAGTCAAAAGTCTTTTAAATGCTAGTAATCCTCTGAAATCACGAGCATACCAAAGTGAGTCACGAAAAGACTATTGTTTAGTTTTTAGTAGTCTCTACCAGGTAAGCATCCACATAGGGTTGTCAAATGCAGGAAAGGCTATCGGAAGTTTCCTGAAAAAGCAGTTAGAACTGCTATCTTATGTTAATGCTACTTATTACAAATATTAAACCCCCAAACATTAGGGTTCTACAGAGCTGGGGATTTTGTTACAACACGTATCTAAGTCATTCGTTTTTTTCTAGATTTGAGTATAAATCAGTTTATCCTTAGGGTATTTCCTCTGAAAGGGGGGGGGAGATAAGGGAAAGTAATGGGTTTTTTTCATACTTCTAAATCTTACTGTTTGGCTACTAGTGCTAATTTTAGTGTTTCAGTAGTCAACTGTTCACTAAGTAGCCAGCTATCCACCTGACCTTTCACTTGCAAAAAAAAATTCCTTCACGGGGGGAGGGGGGAGATTTACTCTGTTGAAGGAAATGTATTTACAGCTCCTCAAATGATTTTGCTGTTTGGCCTGAGAATTCAGAAGAAATTAAGTAGTGGGCAAGAATTGTTATAAAATAAAACAGACTCTAGTCTTAGAGATTGCACACCATCATTTTATGCTGGAAGGTTTGGGCAGAAATTCTTTTCTTGTTTCAAATCTTAAGTTTAAAATTTAGCACCTGTTTGTTTTCCCTGGTTGTAATCATTCAGGGGGTTTGGAATCCAGGAACAGTTGTCTGTTACAGCCTGACAGAAACATAATTTTCTTTTTCATTTTCCAACCTGCTTTCAGATGCTTTACATGCCTACTTTGGGATTTGTGGCTTGTCGTTAATTGGAGAAACTGGTATTTGCAACGTTCATCCTGCTCTGAATATAAGCACAAGAACCTCAGAGCACCTTCACCACCTCCATCAGATCTGGAAAACAAGGACTCTAAACAGTGTTCAGATGACACACACATCTCTACAGGAATGATTTAGACTTGATTTTAGTTCTGATAGCATAATTATAGCCCAATGTTAAAAGCCATGTATAACCAGCATGCTCTTTTAAGTACTGAAGTCATACAATCAGATCTATGTTGCTGGCATCATTTTGATAGGTAATTGCCTCCAGACAGTTATTCTGCGCCGGGTAAAAAGGAAATATTTTGTGTGTGTGTGTGTGTGTGTGTATATATATATATAAAACTGTGTCACCACAGATGGTAAATAGATCTTCAAACGGCTTTACTTCTAAGAAATACCTTGAGGCAATTGAATTGAATTTTTATTTTTTATTTTTAAAATTTGTGCATACTGTGTCAAAATATATAATGGAGAAGTATTTTCAAAATCTGTTTACATATCATACCGTATAGCACAGAACCTTGAAGTTCTTCATGACCTTAATGTTTGACATATTTTTGGGTAAAGGATCTCCCATATTAAGTCTCAGTTAAAAGTTGCCTTTTATCATCTACTTTCAGATAGCATAAACTTTGGGGTTTTTTTAAAGCAGATACAAATAAAATTATTTTATTCAATATACTGGACTTTTAAAGCTGTGTGGCCTTACTAAATGGATTTCATAATTCTACTGAGTAGCTTCTACACAGATGCAGTGAATCATTAGCCAGACACAGTGTTTTGGAGTGAAATATTCTCTTCATGGGATATTAATGAGGGTGCAGCGTATTGATATATAGCATTAAGAGATATTCAGCACAGAATAGCTGCGTGTGAGAGAAGCATTAAAACCCGAAGTCAACCCTTTGCAATACATTAAAATTATACAACTGCACTTTGATGGTTTTGGATATTTTTCTTTTTTAGTGTGAAATAATTCTGAGTTTCTTAATACTTCTATGTAAAGAATGAAACATTGGGCTTTAAGTTGATAGTGGTTTGCTCAGGGAGAGATGATGAACACTGTCAGCTTATTTAGTAGTAGCGCCTTTGTGTGCTTGAAATATTGCTGTGGTGGGTTGACCTTGGCTGACCACTAGATGCCTACCAAGCTGCTCTCTCACTCCCCCTCCTCAGCGGGACAGGGGAGAAAATAAGATGAAAAACTTATGAGTCGAGATAAAGACAGTTTAGTGAAGAAAATCAAAGGTCGTGTGCAGAAGTAAAGTGAGAAAAAAGAGATTTATTCTCTACTTGCCATCAGCAGGCAATGTCCAGCCACTTCCTGGGAAGTAGGATCTCAGTATGTGTAACAGCTGCTTCAGAAGACAAATGCCTTTTAACCACGAATGCCCCCTGTCCCGCTCCTTTCTCTTAGCTTTTATTACTGAGCATGGCATCATATGGTATGGAATATCCCTTTGGTCAGTTTGGGTCAGCTGTCCTGGCTATGTGTCCTCTGAAGCTCTTGCCCACCCCCAGCCTACTGGCCTTTGGGAGCAGGGTGTGTGTGTGTGTGTGTGTGTGTGGTGTTGGAGAGACAGCCTTGATGCTGCCACAAAACATTGGTGTGTTATCAACACTGTTCTAGCTACAAATACAAAGCAAAGCACTATGAGGGCTGCTATGGGGAAAATTAACTCCATCCCAGCCAGTCCCAATACAATTGTTACAGGAAAATCAAATGTAGCCAAGACTATTGCTGCTAAGTGTTGGTCTCTTCTCCCAAGTAATTAGCGAAAGGACAAGAGGAAATGGCCTCAAGGTGCATCAGGAGAGATTTAGATTAGATACTGGGAAAAATTTCTTCANAAAGGAGAAGGAGGAGGATGCTGAAAAGGAGGAAAGTATTAAGTTTCAAGAGCAAGTGCATCATTACCTCTCAGTTCATGCATATTGTTGTTGTTTGGTCCTTGTTACTCCTTGAGGAGCATAGGGCTGCAATAACACTATGCCACCGAACCCGGTGGGATAGTGCAGTTCATGCATATATTTGTGTTAAATTTACCTGCTTCCTCCTTTCATATAATATTATAAATATTTTTAAAATCCTTATTACCTTTGTTTTACTCAAATCTATTTTGGATTCACTATGAATAACAATATCTGTCTATGTTGAATAAGGGAAACTAATTAGCGTAGAACAATTTTAAAACAGAATATAACTTGGCAGCACTTGAGTCAGGCCCTACAAACTCAGGCTTCACATGTCTCATGCTCCGGTACAAAAGAAAACAATTAGTAGGATAGTTGGAATGTAGAAACAGGATAAGAGAAGCCATAAATTAGGGAACAGTCCTTGGGTATGAACTAGAAAAAGATACAAAGTTTGAGACATCCCGATAAAGGGGGCCCAATATGCCAACAAGCCTGGGACCATCTGGCCAGGATGGATAACAAGGTTGCTGAGCTTACAAAACTGGGATAATGAAGAAAAGGTCACCCAACTGTGTACACTGAAGAAGAGGAGAAAGAGGAAGATTTGGGGAAGACGACCCCTGATGACCACCCGAGGAAGAAACTGCGCAGGCGTATCAGGATATTAGCATATATTCAAGAGTCCCTGGAATAGCAATGAATATATATTAGATTTCTCAGAAACCTAATGAATATGTAACACTTTTGTAATATAAATCATGTACAACTTGTTTTTCAGTGAGATGCACTTTCGTGGAAATATCCCGGTGCGACTCCCAGCGCTGCAATAAAGGATACCTGCTTAATAGTCACATTGGCTATTGAGTGAATTTTTTTGATTCATTGTCCAAGAAAGCGTATGAAACTTTATTCTAGACAAAGATGTTGCTTTTCCTCCTTATATAAATTCTGTGGGTTTATTCAAGCCCATATTTCCTTCTAAATATAGAGGTGATTTTGTTTACTTCAGTGTGAAAACAGTTTAGGAAAAACACCTTAGGATATATTATTATTCAAGATAAAGAAAAAGTTGAGAGACCTGATTGCTGTATGCAGATATGTAAGTAATGAAAGCAAGCAGTTGCTACCCCTGGAATAAAAGCTTCTGCTATGTTTCCTGTTGTAGTGTGAGCAAAAGCTAAATCCAATGACATATATTACCTTTGTCTTTTGTGAGTGTTGTATTTGAATTGGTTTTTGTTACATTATTAGTGTTTTCAACATGACATATATTTTTGTTTGTATTAAAAGTTCTTCACTATGATCAGCTTTTTATTATATTCCTTCTTGAATTTCAGATTGGTATACGAGAAATAGTAACCCTGATTTTATTGGCTCCTATTAACCTTTATGAACATCGATGGAAGTCTTGTATGCAATTTGCTATATGGTAACTTATTTCCTGAGACACGAATAATTAGTTCAAGGTACTGGGTTTACCTGCAGGATATCACCAGCTGTAATAAACCAATATGTATTCATTTTACCTAATAGTATCTCGGGCACATATTAAGCTGACTGGCAGCTTTTGCAGACTGGCAGTGTGCCGTTACGAAGCAGTTACTCTCTCCCCGTCCTTCCGGGATGAGGTGTACCCAGAGAGCCCCCGCAGGGGAGCTGAGCCACTGAGGGAGGTGCGGCTGCTCAGCCCGGGTCTGTGGGGAGAACTGACAGACAATACTGGGGCAATCTGCAAGAGAGCTTCACGCCCAGCGGGCAGGACCGGCGGCTGGTTGTGTCCTGCGGCAGCCGCATATGACGCAGGTTGCCCGCGCCGGCCACAGGCGGGGGTAAGATGGCGGTAGCGCAGCTACCGCTGAATTTGGGGGAGGTGGAGCGGCTGGATTTCCTGAAAGAACGGCATGTGTGTTTTTTCCAGCGTTGTCTCCAGATCCTGCCTGAGCGGTACTCGTTCCTGGAGACCAGCAGGTATGCTCGGCGGGCCGGACTGATGGAGCTTTGGTGCGTTCCCATTGCCCTCGGGCCCCACGGTAGAAAGACGGGACAGAACCTTTTTCCCGGCGTCCTCCGTCAACCTCAGAGAGTCAGGAGTGAGGTGTCTTTTCTCTCTCATGGGCGGTTGCGTTTGACGGGAAATAATTCTTGAGAGCTGTCCGCCCGCCCGCCCCCCCGGCTTCCCTCGAGGTGGTAGGTAGCACTGGTGAAGCAGCTGTGGGCAGGGGACAGGATCTCATTGTGTCGGTAGTCTTAACAGCCAGCGCAGTGGTGGTCAAAATGAACGCCTTCTCTAGAAAACTCTCCACCACCAGATAGTTCACAAAAATGTAAGTTTATGCAGAAGCTTAGTCTGTGCTCAGTTAAACTCCCTGATATGCATGAGGAAAAAAATCCCACTTGTTAATTCTTCTAATCTATTTTTAGTTCTGTGTTTCCTTCTTTAAATCCACCCTGAAAGCTGCTTTTAAAATAAATTACTTAAGTCATCTGTAGTTCAAAGTCAGCGTGCAGAATACTGTTATGTAGCAGAAATCCTTTATATCTTCATTAGCTAGTACAAGTGTTAAAATGTGTTACTGGTAATAATGAGATATGCCCATTACTTTAGAGGGACACTTGTCCATGTAATGGATTCAGAATGCATTTATTTCAGATTCTTAATGTTTTCCTGTAAGCTAATAAGTTATTTTTGATGCAACTTGACAGTTAAATTATTGACCATCTTGTGCATTTAATAAAAACTTGGAGATGTAAAGGATTCAATATTTTATTCAACCAATAAAATAATCACTTTTTTTTTACTTTGTAATTTCTTGGAAGTCATACATACTGTAAAGAATGCTCAATGACTTTGATCAAGTCCTCCTGTTAAATGAAGCTTTCCTTCAGTTGAAAGTACAGACAGCTGGCAAAACCCATGTGTTTCTTCAGTTATGAAGATTAGTATGGATATAGTGTTAAAGCAGTGTGTGAAATAATGCATAGCTTTATATTTCAGAAGTTGTATGTTTTGATCTTAAGTAATGCATTCATTCATTAAGCCTTAGCCTGTTTCAGTATACTTTATTTCAAATGGCATAAATAAGTCATCTTAGCATGTTATACACTAGCTTTATTTAGGCATTAAAGTTATAGTAAATTTGCTACACATCTATTAAAATCATAGCCAGGAGGGCTAAATGTGGCCATGTAATATTAAGTGGAGAAAACATTCAGAATTCTGGTGTGGATAATCCAAACTAAAACAAGATAAGATGATAAGAAGGCTAAATCCTGCTTGGAATCTTACAGCAGACTATTTTCTCCTCCATTTTAAATAAATGTATATATAGGTGCCTGAAAAATATTTATAAAGAGTGACCATCACCATTTTTTTTCAGTGTATTTTCATAATTTTTCAATACCTTGTTAAAGTATTAGGAGAGTTCTTCCAATCCTGTTATTTCAGTACAGTTATGTTTGTTTAGGTGGTGAATAATGGAGATCCTTTCCAATCTCTAAACTGAAATACCAGACCAGATTACAAGCTCCTCACTATGAGAGCAGTTAATCACTGGAATAGGTTGCCCAGAGAAATGGTGGAGTCTCCCTTAAAGACTCAGCTGAATGGGATCCTGTGTTAAGGCCCTGCTTTCAACAGAAGATGGGACCAGGTGGTCTCCAGAGGTCCCTGCCAGCCTAGACATTTCTATTCCATGACTCAAATTACCAAGCTGTCACAGTTTGCCACTGAGCTAAAGTAGAGGCTCTAGTTTATGTGGCATCTTCCCTAATCTTATTGAATAATGCTCATAATAATAGGAATTGTTTTCATATCTCTTGAAATTAATGGCCTATCTGAGCTTAAATTTAATGTGTGGTTGTACTAGTCATGATACATAGTGCCCAGTGAATTGTATATAATGGTTGTGCAACACTGAAAAAAGATCTCAGTTTTCTGAAAACTGGAACTGTAAGTTTGAAGCTCTTTCAGGACTCCTTAATTTTTGGCCAATTGGCATAGTCAAATTTAAATCTTCAATTAAAATAAAAATCATAAAAATCATAGTCATGATATTTTTACTCACCCAGAGATTCTTGAGTTCTAATATACTGAATTTTAGATCAATGTTCTGCAGATATACATGTCTCTGTTAACAAATTCTAAGCAGGTGATTACACCACAAAAGTGCCACCCCTAACTTCATATTGAGGGTACAAAGTTGGCCTTTTTGACAAGTTCATGGTCACTGAGTTCAGCAAATCTTCTGACCTGGTATTGCTGCAGAAAGAAATGCTGTCATCCTTTTATTCTTACCTCCCTCCGTTTCTGTGGTTCCATGGTGACCCAGACTGGGGAACTCAACTAAATTACAGGGAAACTTATAAAAATAAAAATATATAATAATTTGTCAGTGAGATTGGGTTTGGTTCACTGCACTGCAGCAGAAACAACTACATTTGTTGTAACAAGGCAAGGTGGCAGAGTGTGGCGGATTGATGCACGGA
>VXBL01001292.1:0-15815 GCA_013400195.1 Aramus guarauna
CTCCTGGCTAGCTCCCCTAGTTCCATACAGAGGATGGCGTTCTGTGGCAGGGGATATCCCTTTGTCCAGTCTGGACCAGCTGTCCTGGCTGTGCTCTCCCAGCTTCTCGTGCACTTATCAGGGTGTGTGAAGCTGAAAAGTCCTTGATTTAGTGTAGACACTACAATTACCTAGCAACAACTAAAAACATCAGTGTGTTATCAATATTATTCTCATATTAAATAAAAAACACAGCACTATACTGGCTACCAGAAAGAAAAATTATCTCAGCTGAAATGAGGACACTCATTCTTGCCTCTATGCCAGCTATGTTACGTTTAACTCTTTCTCAGCATGTTCATAAATGGTTTACCTGGCACTAGTATACTGTATTTTAATGTACTATACCTGTGTGTTTCTTCTTAGAAGAAGCACAGGATTGGTCCATCAAAACACAGATTTTTCAATTCAGCAAACATGAATTTGCTCTGGTGTTTTAGTTCATGGTGAGGCACAGCGTTGCTGGCAGGGAAGCAGCTGTCTTATTACTGTTTATAGTACCAACATTGAGCAGTGACTCCAACGTTGTCTGCAGCTGTATGCAAAACATACCTCTAAATAATAAAGAAAATAATAAATATGAATAAAATAAATAGGAGAGATTTGTAAAAGAAAATAGTTCTTTTAAGAGTCCCATAAGTCCTTCTGTCCTTAAAAAAATGGTGAAAGACTCAGACTCAGACTGAATAAAAAGTCTCTGACATGAAAATATATGCCCTACTACATCCACCAGAACTTTTTTCTCCATCTTTCCTATGATCACTTTGTTGCTGTTCCTTTCGATTCTGTACATAATGGCTGGACTACTTCAGCTTTTCTCTCTTTCCCTTCTCCTTCACATACATTGATACAACGGCTCTTCTTCAACGTTCAAAACAAGACATACGCATCAGAAGTCAAGGTGATTCTGACCTTTTGTGTCATGCAAGTCTCTTTCAAAAGGTTAAGTCCCTGAAGCAGTTCCAGATTTTATTTTCTCAGCCCTCACCTTATGGAAGGTTTGGCATATTTCTTTACCTTTGCCATTTATTAATCATTTGCTTTTCAGCCTCATCCTAATCCTAATTTATACCATTTTTTTGCAGTGACCGTTGTGTTTGCAGTTGTCTCATGCAAATCCTACCAGCCAATAAAGTCTTTCCTGGGTTTGGAAGAAACAGAAGGACTAGTTGTTTTCTTTTTCTTAGACAATGGTACATGCACTTAGTTGGGACATGATACTGTACAAGTAAAAAAGTGTTGTTTCCATAACGTTGAAGATGAAGGAAATAGGAAAACTGAGAATGAAACTCATGGTCACTGTGACCTTTAGGCAGTCAGTGCAGAGGTAGACTCTGAACAGTCATTGATCAGTAATTGTTATGTGATTGTAAGAACAGTAGAAATCAACACAGGCAGTGTTGCAACAACACTTGATTTGTCCTTGTTGGATGTCACCCTTCTGCATAACAGAGGTGAGTTTCTCTTGTGACTGGAAGGCTTGGTTGCACCTAGCTGGATTGCGTTATGTGGAGCCACATTCAAGGCTGCAGCAACAAAAGTCAGGTTGTCAGAAATCCTGAGGCATAGAGCATGGATGCAACAGATGTAGTCACAATACTTGCAATATGTGACCTTAAAACTGTAGTTCATGACTGTGCACAGAGCAGCCTCCCGTGCTGGGGGTCTCACTCCCCTTGAAGTCATTCCCAAAACTTCCCTTGGAGCTGAACTGGGCCCTACAGGTGAGAGGCCTTTGTAAGTAAGTGTTGGAAATCAGAGGCATCCCTTCAGCAGTCTCTCACTGTGTACAGTTGTTTCGTTTCTTTTCTTAATGGTCCTGAACTGCTCCTGAATAGTATTTGCTGAAAGCACCAGGAAGAAAAAATAAAAAAAAAATAAAAAAAAAATAAAAAATGTGAAACTACAGCAATTCTCAAAAACTTGTTTATTGAATGTCAAACTGAGAGCAGTTATTGACCCAGGGGGATTATGGTTTATTCAGGGTGCCAAGTAATTATAGAAGTGACATTAGATCATCATTTACACTCACAGTATAGTCATGAATGACAATGTCAGCTAAAACAAGGACAAATGAGAAAGAGCCCACAGTTTATAATATTCCTGAGAAGCATTCACAGGGTGTAAGTAAATGAGGGTTGTCTGGTCTAGTAGCTGCTCGTTTCCATTGGAAATTGCCACCTGCTGTTCTCAGTGGCAGTTAACGCTAACACGAGAGTACATGAGCCAAAGCAATAAACTAACAGAAAATGTTGTTTTCTGTTTTCTGTCTTTTCAGTTAGGTAACACCTAGAGGAAATTACAGAAGAGACCTCTTAAGCAGAAAGCTTTGATACTCAGCAAATGTACTCCTTTATCGGGAAATAGTGTAATAGCGTTTTGCAAAACTTACAGCACTTGCTTAAATTGGTACAAGTTATTCATTTACAGGCAAGGTATCAGTCCCCTTTGCACGTTTGCCACACAGTGCTTTCCAGATTAAATTCCAACATATGCAAACTCACTGCTAGAAAGATGAGAACTCCAGATTGGAAAGATTTACTCTAGTATCAATGTGATCTCATTGCCTTATACAGATTTGCAAGAAAAACTGAATATCCAACCCAGAAACATTCAGTAGGAAATATCTTTCTAAAAATGCTCATATTAGAACAAACAATGGGGCTTTTGACATAACATACCAGCTTTGCAAACAGGAAGGCTGAAGGAAATTCTTGGAGGTCATTAGAAGACAATTGTCAATGTAGTCTTCCACTAGATAAGACTTCTCTAGACAAGACTATTTTACAAAAATATTGCTAAGAACCCATACCGATGGTTTAGTGGACCAGCAGCTGAAAGATCGATGAACACAGGAGAGAGGAGCATAGGAACATTCACATTAACCCTCTCACTGCAGCATGGACAGAGACATCTCTATTTAACAAGGTAGCTGATCTCTTGAAGAAAAGAAAATATCAAAACATTCTGCTAACTAAATGATCAAAATATAGCAAGAAGAAAGAATTTCACATGGAGTTAATTTTTCAGTTTCCTTTTTTCTTTTTATCCATACTAAAAATATCTCAAGTAGTTCAGCTTAGGAAAAGGCTACATCCAAGTAAATAAACAGTATAATATTCACCTCCCTACTCCTTCAAATAACAATATGTTAAACTTTCTGAAGCAAAGGCCTTTTCATATAGCTGCTCTGTTTTCTCTACAGCAAGCTCTCCTTCTCTATTGTGTGTGCTTTGGAAGATGGACACCAGCAGCGAAGGAAAGACAAAACCAGAAAAAAAATAAAGAAGGCATAAGAAGAAGCAATGATCTGGTCAGTGAGTACCTTATTAGATGTATATTTATTATGTTCATGCTAATTAACCATTTCTGCAGGCACAGGAGCAGATAAATACCTCGTATTGTACCTGGCTGAGACGGAGTTAATTTTCCCCGCAGCAGCCCCCCCAGCGCTGTGCTGTGTCTGGGCAGCCAGCAAGGTGTTGGTAACACACCGGTGTTTGGGCTCCTGCTGAGCAGCGCTGGCACAGCACCAGGGCTGTCTCTCCAACGTCCCCCTCACCAGCAGGCTGGGGGTGGGCAAGATCTTGGGTGGGGACACGGCCAGGACAGCTGACCCAAACGGACCAAAGGGACGTTCTATACCATATGGGGTCTGCTCAGCAATAAAAGCTAGGAGAAAGGAGGAGGAAGGGGGGACATTTTTTATTTATGACATTTATCTTCCAGAGCAAACACTACACATATGGAAGCCATGCTTCCCAGGAAGTGCCTGGCCATCACTTCCTGATGGGAAGTAAAGAATAAATCTTTTGGTTTTGCTTTGCTTCCATGCGCAGCCTTTTGCTTTTGCTTTATTAAACTGCCTTTATCTTGATCCACTAGTTTGAGGGTTTTTTTCCATCTTATTTTTCTCCCCTCCCTGTCCTGTTGAAGAGGAGAGTGATAGAGCGACTTGGTGGACACCTGGCATCCAGTCAAGGGTAAACCATCACACATCTACTTGAAATTTTCAATCTGCGCATTTCTTATTTACATCCTCATTTATATGTGTATTCTGTGAACAGACATATATCTGTACACACTCACATTCACATAATTGCTAAACTGTTCTACACTATATATTTTACATGTTATATTCCAGGCATGTATTTCAGGATCTGCACTAGAGGTTTCCTTTTGTGACCAAGCTGTTATTCTCCAGATTTGAGTAAAAATTTTGAACAGCAGCCTATTGCAACTTCACCTGAAATAGGAGATACAAATAAATATTTACCAGCCAATAATTATTGCATTCATTGGAAATAGAACTTTCTTGCTTTTTCTCTTATATATTTTCTCTTTTTGGCTACTTATAACTAAAAAGAACAAAAACTGTACCAAAGTTATTATATAAATGAGAATTTTTAACTGCCTGTTGTTTGCAGATGGATCTGCTCTTTCTGATATGTTGCTATACTAATCCTCAGGTTTTGAAAAATAATATGATATTTAAAAATTAAAAAACAAACTACTACAAACAAACAAATTAAATCCCAAACATTAGTTCTTGTTAAGCTGCTCTTGTTCCTGGAGATAGAATTTCTAGCCATTTTAATTTGTTGACCACATAGATACTTGTGAGGCCACACCTGGAATACTTGTCCAGTTTTGATCCCACCACTTCAAAACAGACATTGAAAAGTTGGAGAGGGGCTAGCAGAACAGGAGAAATGTGCTGAGAGAATTAGGAATTTGACATATGAAGAAAGGTTGAAGGATTTGACTCGGAAGAGAAGGCTCAGGTGGAACTCACCACAGTTCTCCAATATCTAAAAGATAGCTATAGAGAAGGTGGAGATACCCTCTTCATGAGGATGCATGGCAACAGCAGAAAAGAAAATGGGCACATGTTGCTTCAGGTCAAATTCCATTTGTACGAGAATACAATGTGTAAATTTTGCCCAAGTGCTGTGTTTTGTTTAAAAGGAGGACATCAGGACTCTCATACTTTATTCCAACATTGTTTCTATGGTTCCAAATGTTGCTCATTACAATGAAGTAAAGGAGAGAAAAGATCTTATAATGAGACAATTTAGGGGACTTGACAGTTGGTTACTATTAAAGCCTGGGTTCAATCCATCTTCAATGATCATCTGATTTGTGCATCTGATCTCAGGGAATAATCATTGTCAGATGCAAAGTTTATCATGACACAGTAACAACAAATACAGTGTTGCAGTGAACTTTGAAATGACTGTTTCTAACAGCTCAAGTACTCAAGAATCAAGGCATTTATACTCCGAGATTTAGATTAAAATTCTCATGTAGTCTCAACACTTTTCCTAACTCTTAGGAAAACAAATGCAGCATTTCTGCTATGATATAACTGTGGAAAACGGGTTAGGAAGCAAAATAGTTACATTAGAGAATAATTCTGACACCTAATAGTTCATCTGCCTGACACAGTGCTGCAGTACGAGTGATCTGTGCGCAAAGCTGCTGGAAAAATACATGTTCATTTTAACGGACTTAGGATTTTGCACCACCTTTTGCAAAAGTAGCTTAAGCACATAAGAACAGTTGACAATTATGCCTCTTGCAGGAATTACAGTGTTAGATGATATCCCCTCAATGACAAATATCTAAAGTCTCAAATTCTTTTTTTCTGACCAGTGCAGGCTAGGAAGGAAGTCCATTACTCTCAGCAAAACTAAAGAAGAATAAAATGTTTCTCCTACAATATAAGCAATAAAATCACAGCATATAAGCCAACATTGTTTTCTGATTGGAATAAGAGGAATAGGGTTATGTTCTGGAGCAGGCTGGTGTCTAAAATATTAATGTATGTCTATTTTTTGACAAGCTCTGCTAACTTCAACAAATCGCCATTTCTGCTAGGAACAGAAATAATCTTTGCATATAGATTTCACATCTGGACATTAATATTTTAGAATGGGAGTTCTTTCATACAAATAGATCTATAGCAGCAAACACAGGTGAACCTTTGACTGTTTTTCTCTAAATTCAAAATTTCTATTAATCTTAACTCAAATGGACTTTAATAGTTGAGTAGTTATATAAAATTGAGTAAAGGAACTAATTCTTTTTCTTATTTCTCTTTCTCTAAATTCTATGGTCTAGTGAATAAGTCCAAACAAAAGATGTGTATTTTTAAATTAATTTAATGGAAAGAGAAGTTTTTAGCCTATGATATGCAGGGTTTGTGGATTCCTGTGAAGCCCAAGAAAGGCAACTAAGAAAGCAATTTCAGAGATGCAAGTTTTGATGCAATTGTGATGGATATCCTACATTTCTGAAGGAGTCTATCTTTCTATTGGAAATTTCATACTGAAAAAAAAAGTTGAATGCTATTGGCTCAGGCTCTGCTGCAGAGTGCCTGATGACAGCTTCTTTCTTCATCAGCCTGTAGAACAGCCTTGTTATAAACCTTACGAGTGCAAAAGATAAAATGGCCAGTCTGTGCCATACTTCCATTTAAAAGGAGCAAGTGCCAGCAGAATGGTTGGACAGGTAATAATAGTTTCATGACCACTTGTGTACTATGCAGTTATGGGTCTATGTGAATATTCTTTTAGGTCATATGTACTGTACCTACCATATTTTACCTGGTATAGAACAGGTATAAAATTAGACATGCATTTCCCAATACTTGGCATACAGATCACACCTACTGCTGTACTTTGACAGATAGATCAATTATTCAGTGTCAAAGCCAAGCTACTCTGTAGAAATCCTACTTTCTGATATGCTTGCACAGCTACATTGTAACAGAAAAAAATCTCTCTTCACCCCCCCCCAAAAAAAAAAAAAAAAAAAAAAAAAAGCGCCAAAGTGTTGGAGTGATACTATGTTTTGTTTACGGCTGGGGAGGTGCTTAATTTCTTTGCCTTCTGAGGGCTGAATGTGATCATACTTGCAGGTAAAAATTGTGGCTTAAAGGTTCTCTTTTATTTGATTCCATGACAGAGATTGTCATTACTAATTTAATTAAAACTCACTCATATATGCTGTCCTAACTATACAGAATTATCCAAAGCTCTCAAAGCTCCAAGGACCGAACAGACTTTTTACAGTTGAGTATATTGCATTGTCAAGTTTCATTGCAAATTAAATAGCTTTTCTAAAAAAATAAAAAAATAAAAANGGCCTATTAGATTGGTAGAAATGTCCCAGATACACTAACAAATGTGAAATGTTATCAAGTGTGGGATTGTTTTAGGGACAATATTGCATAACCAAAATAAAAGTCATTCCATATATATTTTCTATGTCCAGCATTCTGTCTCTGGCTGGAAACAGAGAGCACACAGGACTTCATGGGTGTCAGAAAGCTTTCTTTTTCTCTTGTCTACCTATATAATCAAGAAAATCATGGGTTTGGCAATCCTGCAAGTTTTCTCCTGTATTACAGGGGATGAGATCCTAAAGTCTGGAATTCTTTCCTTTATCTTGTTTGTTTATTTGTATGTTTATTTAAAACCTGATCCCTTTCAACATTATTTTAGTGATTTTTTTGAATGCAAGGAGTAAAAGAAACCTTAAGAAAATTTTCATAGGAAATACAAATTAAAAAATTATGCCAATTTTCTTCTTATACTCAAGCAAAGATGAACTTAAGAGTTTTTGATATTGCCAGTTTTATTTTTTCTCTTTCATCTGAAATAATTTCCTCCTCTTTAGCCATATTCCTAACCGTTTTTTTAAGATCTATCATAGCCACCAAATATGTGCATTGACATATCCATATTCTCTCTTAANTTACCTTGTCTTCTGCAATGTATAAACACAGAGAAGTAACAAACAGAGTAAGTCACTTCAATATGCAATGTGAGACTTGTTCTGCAAACAACAGTTTAGTTTATAAAGCTTATCTGAAGAACTGATCAGATTTTATAATAATCTGTGACTTCAGAATGGTAAATAGTGATATATCACAGACATAAAATGGCTCATAGTTGTCCTAAAATGTTTGCAGTTGNCATTATTTTAGTGATTTTTTTGAATGCAAGGAGTAAAAGAAACCTTAAGAAAATTTTCATAGGAAATACAAATTAAAAAATTATGCCAATTTTCTTCTTATACTCAAGCAAAGATGAACTTAAGAGTTTTTGATATTGCCAGTTTTATTTTTTCTCTTTCATCTGAAATAATTTCCTCCTCTTTAGCCATATTCCTAACCGTTTTTTTAAGATCTATCATAGCCACCAAATATGTGCATTGACATATCCATATTCTCTCTTAATTATCTGCTTTCACTGTCTGCAGATAACTAATTCTGTTTTTCTTGGGCTTTCATAAAAGGCTTTTTAGAAATGACATTTTGGTGCTAATGAGTCAACAAAGAGAAAAATGTCTGGGGTTCTCTAAATACCATGTTCAAACAAACTAATAGCACTGAAAAAAACCCTTATCAGATAATTATTAAATGCACATTATAGGACAGCTAAAATGATGGGGTTTGACTTGTCTTTTAGAGAAGTTTTTCTAGATATATAAGGGAAAAATCATATCAGCTGGCTCTGATTCTGCATGTAAGACAGGAGGAAAAGCCATTCCTGTATTTTGCATTATAGAGACTGTTAACAGTGGGAAAATAATTTTTCATTTCTAGGTCCATCCTATACATATAAAGCCACAATATGCAAGAGGAAGCTTCCTGAAGCTTCTTGAATACATCTTGGCCTTCTGGAGCACAGCGCAGGAGTGCCAATCCCAGACTGTTTTAAAAAAAACCAATAAAATCAATCTTTCTTATCCTCAGTTCTGCCCTCTTCCCTCATCTCCCCCCAAAACCCCATGACATTTAAAAATAGTGCTGTTTTTCTTTTTAAAAATTGCCTAACTTACTGAACCCTCAGGGCTTATGTCTTCCAATTTTTCTCCACACCAGGACCTCTGGAACCTTACTGATGTTTTCTTCTTTTAAAATAGATGATCACTTAACTCCAGGAATTTAAATTAGAGGGAGCTGTGGGTACTGTCCCTGTCTCAGCAGCGGAGTGAAAGCAGGGCAACAGCTCCCCAGGGAGGGAGCCAGGGGACTCCCCTCTCTCCTCACCCCACTGCTCAGTGGGCAGCAAGCTCCGCTTTCCACTCCTCGGTAGGGAATGATGCCTCAGACACTTGTCCCAGCCTACTTCTGGGGGACTCCAAATTCTGGGCAATACAAGAACTACACTGGAGTCAAAACATTAGGTGGGATCTAAGACTGGGAACAGAAAGAGCCTCAGCATCTTCCCATTTCTGGTGTGGAGGCACTACCCAACCTCACTGCTTCCTTCTGCACAGTGGGAACCAAACAGTACATGGCATCTTCTTTGTGGGTAGGTTTTACCAGACCTTCTTTTTTGTTCTCTATTAGAGCAATCATATCACTATGGCATATCATATTAAGATATACCACTTATCTATCTGATTTCCTTTAGCAGAGAAATGAATGTTGAATATACTGAACATGATTTTTTAAAAAACCTGTCTCACAAACTTTAATACATCATAATCATAATCACAACAACAACAGCAACAACAGCAACAACAGCAACAACAGCAATAATAATAAGTACCTAGTTTCCAAAGAACTTTCACAAACAATACTGCATGTAGACAGCTCTATAAAAATGTATTTGCTTCTGAGCTTGAAAGCAGCATCTCAGCAGTAAATAGAAAAGAGTCTTGTAGAGGAAGAACAAATTTGGGAAAAACTTGGATAAACTGCAGCTTCTACAAAAAGAGTCATGGTACTTGTTTGTCCAAGTAGAAAGGTTTCACCTTAAAAGCATTCTGAAAATTTAGTATAGCTCAGAAAGATGTAAAGATCAGGTGGAATTTACAGGGATTTGTACGTGAGGTGTTAGGAATCCTGGCCATCTAAAAAAGCATGCATTTATGTCACTAAATGATGCCCTGTGGACTAGGATTGCTCTCATATGGCCCTTGAAAGATTGCCTTCAACTTGCACTGAAGTCAGTGGGTTATCAGAGAACTCATCAGTTCATGAGAAGAAAACTCTGTGAGGGGCTGGGTCTTTAACAAACAAAAAAAGTGGACAAAATAAGACAACGGTTTCGCTGACTCAGTCAGAGATCTCGCTTGGTGCCACATCTTATGGTGGATTTCATCGCTTCCTTGCTGAGCCTCTCTCCACAAGCTCCTGAGCCATGTGGACAGTCCTTAGGAGTTGCTGGGGTGAAGCGAGTGAAATAATCCTCATGGGAAGTTGTGGTGAGTAGTTGGTTCAATAACCTCACTTGAAGTATGTCATATCTTAGCCTAATAGAGATGGAAAGGGTTATCAAGGGCAATTCTCTGCCATTGTAGGTAACCGCCTCATTTAATTCTTTTCATAGACCAAGTAAAGTCTATCTTAAAATGAATTAAGGTTTCTTTGTTGATTTTTTGGGGAGGTCTGTGTATTCTCAGAAACTGCTACTTGCCATAGAAATCCTCTTTCTAATTTCCATCCTAAATGTCTTCAGTTTATACCTTTTGCTCTATTTATTACATTGTCCTTCCTCCCAAGTAGTCCTTCTTTCACCTTATGAATGTCAATTAAGAAAAAAAATCAGGAAAAAATCTGTCAGGAATGATCTAGTAAAATATACCACTAAAAAACTTTTACTGGTTTTATGTCATTTTTCACTACTTCCATCTCCTTAGTTATGGTTTCCTTCAGAGTTTGTGCTCATGCTTTGCTTATTATGGAATGTAAGCTAAAAATGCTGTATTCCATTTTTCCACAATGACAAAAAACACACCTTCCTTGACATGTGATTGCCTATGTCTTTTTTTCCTCAGTTTAGAAGTGGAGATAACTAGTTCTTCCTTGAACATTCAAAAAGTACTCAGAAAGTCAAAATGCTCTTTGGCTTCTGCTTTGACATTAGATTGGCAATTTCCATATCCAAATTCTTATTAGGCAAACCTCCCCTTTTGAAAGAAAATTGAAAAAGCATGAAGGACCTACTGTAATCTTTTAAATCTAGATTTTTCTACAATACGTAACACATATGCATAAGAGTACACTGTCTGCATGGAAGTTTGTGTTGTCATGTAGCATACTATCTGCTGTGTTATAATCACTTCTGTATTAGATTTGGGTTTTTTTTCTGAAGACTCTGTAACAGTTAAAAGAATAACTAATGACCTCTGTTAATACAACATGAGCTAGTATTTTTGGCATAAGGAGGTGTACGCTTGAGAGAGTAGTAGCCGGTTCTCAGGAGGGCTTTGCTTTTATATTGCTGAACACACAGAGCGCAAAGACAAGGATCTGTCCTCCCATATACCTTTTCAGTCCCCCATGGGGAAAAGAGAAAAGTTTCAAATCACCAATTTAGCAGCCTGCTTGGTCTTTTTTTAACTTTACTTTTAAGGGGCCAGGAAACAAAGGAATTAAAACTCATTCAGTTGGAAAAGCTGATTAATACTTTCGCTGATTTAGAAGAGAGGAATAATCCACTCAAAAGAAATAGGGTGAATTTGGAGATTCTTACCACCAAAAAAAGAACCAGGGGAGATCTGAATTCTCAATAGTGTTCCCAGGCTATTAACAATGGGTGAAACTGAATTTGCTTGAATGTAAATTAGCTTAATGTGTTGCTGTAAATAGGTATAAATTTGAATAAACAACTGTGATATAATTACCATACTCATTTTTCTTAGTGGAGGAAAGTAAGTCTTTTGTGTCAGTGAGGACGATCTCTGTGGGACAGACATTGCCAAACATCATTATTCTACTGAAAACTGAGGCAAAAAATGCTTATTTATTTGAGGGCAATTCCCAGGTCACTTTTAATCTCCAATGCATCCCAATTGTATAGTGACCCTACTTTTGCTTTTCTTCCTCTTTTCCTCTTTATATAGTTGAAGAAGCTTTTACTTGTTAAAACATCCTTTGCAAGATCTAACACCTCCCTGATGGAGTTTTCTTTGCTGATCCCTCTTTTTACAGTCCTTGTAGACTCTCTATTTATTCTTACTATCCTTTTGAAGGAGTAATTCATCTAGTTAGGTCCAGAATTCTTCCCTCAATGCTTTTCTGCCTTACTTGGAGTAAAATTGACAGATCTTTGGAGGAAAATATCAATAATTTCCATTATTCTTTCAAGGTTTGTCCAAATAAAAAGAATGTTCTACTACTTTGTATGTTTCTTTTTAATTTAAGTCACACATATAATCAACACATAATCCAAGTTCAGTTTTCCATAGCATCTTCCTTTCTTTTCAGAAATCACATTTACATCAGTGCCCCTTGTTAGTAGCAGAGAGACAATCTGATGAAGAAAGGTTTGGTTCTTATTTCCAGCAGTGCTAAGCTAGAAGCATTCATTCTCAAACGCCTCTAAGGAGGCAATGTTTGCAATGAAGACACAGTAGCCGAAGTGTTTATTTCAAATACTTTTAGCCACATCCAAGTCTATGTAAAGATAGACTTTAGCTTTAGAATTTCACCATATCTAAAGGTCTATAGAAAGCAAGTGAATCTCAATGGTTCATGAAATCATATTCATTGTATATATTTTATTGTATGAACAATCTTCATGTATTTCTGTTCCCAGAACTATGGGATAAAATAAAGGAAAGATAACAGAACCTTTCAGTTACTGACGTCTTAGGATGCTTCTGTAAATGAATGATCCAAACCCTTTGATCAATACATGTAAGCACAAGGTGGTCTGTGCTATGTGTCAAAGTGACATAATAATTAATATCCTTAGTAATAATCTAATGTGTTTCTCTACTTGTCTCTAAAGCACTGCAATGGAGTACTCAGTCTTTACAATGTTATCAGATTGTTTCATTTCTTTGCAAGAAAACTCAATAATCTCACCTTCATCTACCAAACAGGGCAATTGGAAAGCAAATGAAAATTTCCTGTTATGTAAAGGATAAAACCTAGATATTTACTTTAGCTGAGAAGTCTTTATTTGGAAAAGACCAGTGAGCATGGAATTCTTGCAGCACTGTATACCAAACCCAAATTTGTTTTCAGAATGAAGGGAAAGTTCAAATACCTGAAACTGAATATGTGGTACAGACTTTGTCTCTAGATTCTCTTTGCAACATGAACACATTCATTTACCTCCTAAGAAACTACGGTTCTCACTTTTCTTGAAGAGAGTTGATTCAGAGACTTAACAAGACCAATGACCTGGGTGAATAGCAACAACAGGATCTATCCAAGAGAAGCTTACTCTGCTTTTCACAGACATGCAAATAATAATAATTAAAAAAAAGTAAAAAATATTATTAAGCAGTAAATGTAAACTAATAGCAAAATTTCTCATAAATACACATTTCTAACTTATAAACAGATGTACTCTACATCTGAGATCCAATGCTTCTTGAGTCTCTTTTCATATATTTTGCCCTGCAACGACACAAGTACTTATTTTGCTATAGTAAATGTGGTTTTGTAAAAATATTTGTGGTGCTGTTGATAAGCTTTTTCAGAACAAGACAACTTTTGATGTTTTCAGTTTCCTCAGCTTGAACAATATCTTTTCACTTTATAATTTTGGCTATATATTTGCAATTGCAATACCCCAGGAGTACCAAAATGTACAAATATTTTTGCTTTTACCTATATTTTCCACCTAAGTGGTCACTTGCTTACCCAGGTCAGGTAAATAGTCAAACACTAACTGCCTACTTTACCTTTCATAACATAGTTCTTTCTGTTGAGGCACTGGCTGTCTCTGTGTTTATAATTTGGCCATGAATGTTTAACAGCTACTGGGTGGCTTCCTTAGGAATTTGGCCCTTACAATAATTGCCTCTGGAAAACAAAAAAAAAGTGTCAGATATAATCATCTCTCTGTATTTTTTCTTAATTACATAATCCTTACACCTGTCTGTTCCTGGCATTACTAGACACAAAGGTATTTAAATCTTCAGAGCTAAACAATTTTCTCATTTCTGGTACTTCCTTTGCATAAAACATTTTCACTATTGTTTTTCTAATAATTACCATTAATTCAGTAAGTTGCTTTCAAATTGTAAAGCATTTTTTAAATTTTATAAGCAAATGTTAAATAGTGACGGATTTACTTAGAATCATCTTTCCTCTCAATGATATTATAGTGGGGAAAAAGGTGCTACTGGGCACAGCTTTGTGTGTCTGAATCTGGCCTGCAGAAGTGTGCAGATTTCTCTATTACATGATGGCCAAAACAGTGTGAGAAAATATTCCGCTGAAGCCAAATGGACAGGAAATATTACTGCAGAAGAGTATGAACTGGAGCCAATACAGAGTTGTTAATCCTCAGAGAAGCCTCTGAATAACAAATAGATACGTAATTCTCCCTGACTCTCACACAAACAAAACAGGCACTTACTTTGAACTTACATTGTTGGAACCTGTACGTTCAATAGCTGAGCTACGTAATGCGCACAGCAAAATAAATAAATGAATGAATGAACAAAATAAGAGTCTTTGGATGGTTTGGTTGGCTGCCTATAGAGCTGCCACCCTTGGTTAATGAATCCAGACCATTTGATATTTCCAAACAGAAGAGTGAGAAACTGAAATGAAAGAGAAATGGGGCCAAAGCCCAAGTCATCCTGGCAGCAGCATGCTCACTAATTGGTTTTGTCTCATCAGAAAGTCACCACTTTTGTGTATTACTCTTAAATATTTTGAATAATCATGTTCATATAGAAATGTGCCTGGTTTAGGAGAGTTTTCTCATTTTCTGTCATGTGTCACTACCTGAAGAATGGAGGAACACATGTGACTTTTGTCTGGACCAAAGCATTACCCTATTAGAAGCAATTACTTTGTCACTGTGTTTTAAAAGGAGTACTTTTGTTTCCTGTGAAACATTTGGCCCAGAGGTCAGTTATTCATTGTTAGATCTGTATTTCCCATTCTTACCCTAATACTTTTTTTTTTCTCGTTGTCTTTCAATCTGGCCTTACATTCTGCTTCAGTGACCTGTACACATTAGGGACTGAGCTCTGTGGGCTAACATGCCCTCTGTTATCAAAACTGGGAGAAATTTTTATTTTTAGGAATGTATCCACACATGCTAGCATGTATATTTTTAAGAGAGTGTATATGTATGACATTGGACTATGGATACACTTTGACTTCCCTTATGTTAGAGAAAATGACAGGCTACTTTAAGTATTTTCCCACAGACCTTGTCTTTCAGCCTGAAGGACAGAAACATGCATTAGGTTTCACCTTGAAATAGAAGCGTTTCAAGCACATAATATTGTTTGATTGCTAGATAAAATCTATGAGATTTCAAGTTTTCCTGTATGCTCCAGATAATAAGAGAATCTATGGCGGGCAGATCTTGGCTGGCTGCCAGATGCCCACCCAGCCGCTCTCTCACTCCCCCTCCTCAACAGGACGGGGGAGAAAATAAGGTAGAAAAGCTCAGGGGTCGAGATGAAGACAAGGAGATCACTTACCAGTTATTGTCACAGGTGAAACAGATTAGATTCAGGAAAAAATAATTTAATTGATTGTCAATTAAAATATAGTTGGATGGTGAGAAACAGACAAGTTCTAAAGGCTTGCTCCCAGCCCTTCCCAGGCTGAACTTCACTCCTTCATCCTTGACTCCTCTACCTCCTCCCCATCCGAGCAGTGCAGAAGGATGGGGAATGGTGGGCTGCGGTCAGCCCATGACAGCTCCTCTCTGCTGCTCCTTCCTCCTCATGCTGTTCCTCTGCTCCAGCCTGGGGCCTTCCCACGGGCTGCAGTTCCTTCAGGGAATATCCACCTGCTGTGGAGCAGGCTATGCAAACTAAAAAAAAAAAAA
>VXBL01001292.1:15873-31625 GCA_013400195.1 Aramus guarauna
GGGAAAAAAAGGAAAGCGAATGGCTCAGGTACTCAGGTATGGGGAAAGAATCAGAAGAAAGTGATTTTATTTAAAATGAGCAGAGGGAATTAAGTGATGAAGTTGCTTGCCTCGCTGTTTATTGTGTTTAAATACTCACATATCCTCCAAAGTTATTTCTCTAATAGCTCATTACAAATTAGTAAGTTAAATTTTCAGAGTTTTTTCCCTAGAATCTTCTGTTAACTAGCTATATGGCAATTTTTCTAATAAATATCCTCATATTTATTCTCCTTTGCATAATGTACTGTATACTGAGCTCCTATTTCAGTATCAATGTTATAATAGTTTTGAACTCTTTTTTTATCATTTCTCGATAACACAGAATAACTAGCAGATAATGTTAAATACACTGACCAAAAATATATAAAAAGGCAAAAATGGAGTCTTCAGATTCAGTTATTACCTTTGAATATACCAGTGATCTCTCAGTTTTATAGGGATAATACAAAATATTTTGTAACTTCCTAATAGTCCTGTTCATTTGTTCAGTCTATATAGAATGATCAGAGTAATTTCTAAATTTCAGCCACCATTAAATTCTTACAAGGGAAGAGGTGAACTGGGATGAACATTGTATATATTTATGCTCTGTGAGGATGATTTCTAGAGACAATGGATATTATTCAATTTATTTCAAAGACTTTGTTTTTTAAAATTGCATACGTCTAGGAAAGGGTCTAGTTGTCAAAAGCACCTCTATTCAACAAGGCATGTGTAAAAAAATATGCTTGTATCCTGTGGTAGACTTCATAAACCTGAGCTATTGGAGGAAATTAGGGAAATTTCTTTGCTTCTTCACTTTCCTTAACAGTTTTTGTGAGCAGTCAGATGCACTGTATGAATGTCCATCGCATTGAAGGCAAAAGGCAAAATTAGCAGGCATACCTCAAAGGAATTTAAGTATTGATTTGCTGGGACCCTAACTGCCCGGTCCTATCAAAACCGAGCTGCTCATGAGCAAGCAGTAAGCAGCAGCAAGCAAGCACTGCCAAGGTTGGACTTCAGCTGCAGACAAGTTTTGAGAACTGAACTTTTAAAAATCTTATATGTCAAAATCCCATCTAACTCTCTCCTTAAGTATCTATATTTCCGTACGTGACAGGGAGGAAAGTCCAGGCACCAGTCCAGGAGGTTCTCTCCTCCCAGCACCATTTCAGCATCTTCCCCATTTAATGTCAAATGCATTCCTAGTCTCTGAAACGCAAACCAAAACCTCAATTTGTTTCTTTCTCTTTCTTAAAAGCCTGTTCCTCAACAGTGGGCTATGAAGCATTAAACCATTTTCTGTAAGGAGAACCTATCCTCTTTACCAATTGCTGCCACCTGGGAGCCATTATGCAAAAATTTGGGGTAGAAAAAAAGTTTTTGAGCTGAATTCAGACTCCAAAGTACATACTAAATGGAGTGAGTCATGGAACTCAAAGTGGAGCTTGTTTATTTACCTTCTTATCAATTAGATGCTTAGCAGCTCATTTCAGGGATTAGTCTATTCTTAAATTACTAGAGAACACTGCATTCAAAAGAAGAGATAATGACTTGGAGGACAACTACAGCTACCACTACAGCTGCAACTGCAACAACAAAGCAGAGTTGAGAACTCTGGAGCAGGCAGCTCTAAGCAATCTGAGTAAATTTTGAGCCTGTCCATCAGACTAAGCAATTTGTACATAATCCACAGTACACAGGAAACCATCGTAGTTTAACATGATGTCATACAAATAGGTAGTAATGTAACCGTAGGATAGAGGCCGTGAAACAAAAGCTATAGGACCAGTTTGAGATAATTAGTTTGTAACCAAGGTAATAGGTAATGGAGCTAACTGACCATGGCAAGGTACAATGTTGCTATGTTCCGTGTACAGTCCCTACCAAACTGAACAATAGGTTCGGAGATATTAATCTTATGAAGCAGGTCATTATGGACAGGTGCATGCACAAGAATGATACTGCGCATGCCCACAAGAAAAGGGTCAACCAGCGGACACAGATGTGCGACCACCGATGACCACCAGAGACCCCTTGAGGACCACCGACTCACATCACTGAGCATGTGTGACGGGGAGGAGAATATGTAAATGAATTCCAAGAAATTATTATCATAGGACTGCCTTTTCTGAGAAAAACAATGAATATGCATATTTTGATCCTACATAACCTGTGTGTTGGTGATCACCTGGCATGCACGTTGGGTGGAGCTATCCCCCATGCATCCAGCACTGCAATAAAGAATGCCTGCCTTTTAACACTACATTGGTGTTACGAGGTTTATTCCCGGGTTTTGGTGACAGTAAGAAAATAGACACAAGATTCTGCAGTCAAAGCTAGAATACCCAACACATATATAAGCCTCACTCCTGCCAGGAAGGATTTGTCATGCATATTCTTTTGAGGGAAAAGACTATTTTCTTCTGGTGGAAAGCTGTGAATTGTTTGCTACTAAGAAGAAAAGCAATATATGAAGACAGTAAAAGAGAAGAAAAAGATCGATGCTTTCACTGTGTTTCTAGAATCTATCATGGAACAGCCCAGATTGGAAGGGACCTTGAAAGATTATCTGGTCCAACCTTTTGTGGGAAAGGGAGCCTAGAAGACATTATCTAGCACCCTGTCCAACTGCGTCTTGCAAGCCTCCCAGGGGACTCTATCACATCCCTGGGGAATTTATTCCAGTGGATGGTTGTTCTCCCTGTAAAAAATTTCTTTCTTATGTCCAGAGGAAGTCTCTCCCTGCGCAACTCTTACCCATTACCCCTTGTCTTCTTCATGTGGCTCCTTGTGAAGACAGAGCATTCATCTGCTTTGTAGTCACCCTTTAAGTACTGGAATACTGTGATGAGGTCCCCACTGACCCTTCCCTTCCTCAGAGAGAAAAGACCTAACTCCCTCAGTCTTTCCTCATAGGGCAGGTTCTCCAGCCCTTTGATCATCTTTGTGCCCCTCCTTTGGACCCTCCTCAGTCTGTTCCTGTCTTTTTTGAATTGTGGGGAACAGAATTGGACACAGTACTCCAGGTCCAGACTGACAAGGACTGTGTTAAACTAGTTTACATAACAGACATCTTTATAAGCTCTTTTTTAGCCTTCTAAGTCCCTGTGTTACTTGAAGTTGCACCATCCTCATTCACTCTGATAAGGAATTTGGTGCTTTGTTTTATTTTGTGTTCCTTGACTGAAATAATTAGATTTCGGATCCCACTGGGATTATCACATTTTACCTCTGTACTTTAAAGGTGCATTACTGGGAAATTACCAGACCATAAGAAAAGATGAGACTTACAAGAAGTTCTATTTGCAATTATATTAACTTTGGTGCTGCACTGGAAATTAAGAAACTTTGCTTGATGCAGAACTGCATCTCTTGGATTCCTTCAGAAACTGTAATGTGTTCACTGTGATGAGTTCAACCACCCAAGCACTTCACTGGCTTTGATTAATTCTGCCTGGGTTTTTTTCATGTAGGAGATTGTCTTTTAAAATACCCACAGAGCAGCCATATGCTACTGTGCACAGTTAATCTAAAGTGGTCTCTAGCAATCACCAGCAGCAATTGAATTGTTCTAGAATGGAGAAGGCATGGAACATTTTTGTCCTCTACTAGAACTGAATACACCTGGCTCTATTTCAGAGTTATCTAATACCAGACGCTCTAGTGAATAACTGCATGTTTGTCTATTTGCACAAAGATGTGCATACATGCACACATACAAAGTTAATTTATGATAATCTCTCTTTTTCATACATCTGCCATAATGATCCCTGATCCCAAATAGCTTTTGAAGTTCATTTCAGTTCAGGTAAGTGTTTGGTTTAATGAACAGACAAACACAGTCTCAACTTTCCATGCCCCTGGAGTATGCAAAAGGCAGCTGCAGCTTTCTCAAGAACCCTTGCGAGATGATCAGTACTTCCTGCTACAGGGCCTGATTCCCTCCTGAGAATTGTATATGAAAAAGAATTGGCCTTCTCCACACAATTCTTTCTTCTGCAAGGAAGGAAACAATAAAATCAGCCTTAGTGAGGCACTGCTCTTGAATGGAAAGATACTTGTGCAGAAAAACAATCCAACAATAGTAGAAATCAGGGCAAGGCCTGTAACTTTCCCCACTCCCTGCATCCTCAAATCTCATTGTGACTATATAAAACTCTTAATATTTTTGAAAGCCGTATGCTTGCTGCCAGAGACCTCCTTTCACACATTTCTAAGAGCAAGGAAACAGGAGAGCGGTTTTGAGGGTATATTGTTATAAGAGTCTTTGTACTATTCTGTTGAATCTCCAATTGATCTACAGACTGCAAAGTTATCCTGGGTGATGAATGAAGTGCTGAGGAGTTAGCTTAGATTCATCTTTCTTGACTTAGGCAGATAACCTGGACCCAGAACTTTACCTTCATCACTCCTACCTTAAAGACTTAAATGATGTGTTTGAATGAGGGGCTTGGCCCTCCCTCTGTATTCAAAAGGCAGTGTAACTTAAATTTTCTGAAGCTTTCACTATTATTGAGTTGAAAAAAGAGGGAGATTAGGATAGCTAAGCTTTATTTTATGTGCCTCAGGTAAATGCTTTAAATAAGGAGGATTAAATCAAGGCTTTGGAGCTCAACAGTCATGGAGGATATCCTCCCTGTTCAGTGTCTAGTGTCAGCTAACAAACTCTGTTTTATCATATACAATGCTTTTGCAGGCTTTCTTCAGGCTGCTTGTGCTCTTAACAACACCTCTCCTAAAGCAACCTCAGCTCTCAAGCCTAAGCCCCCAGCTTGGCCAAGCCTGTATGAGAAGACATACCTCTGCCATGGTGTCCTTGCCCATGATGCACCCTAGACAGGCTTTCTAGCTGTCTTCTCATATCTTGTGGGCAAACTTGGTGGTACTTCTGGACATTGGGGATAGGGGGATGTATTCTGGAGGACTGTCATTACACAAATGATTTAGTGTGAATCTTCACTTCTGGGCAGTTTTCCAGATACTAAGCCATCTGAGCTAATAGTTCTGATACAACTAGGACACTACATTTTTTCCCCCAATATAAATGGTGAATAGCACAAAAGGCAAGCAGCTAAATGTGCTGTAAAACAGACCTGTAGCCAGCTGACAGCATGGAGGCAGAAGTTCATGATGCAGCTGTGTCTTCATTCAGGCATTCCTCATCCTTCTGATTTTTTTAAAACAGTGAAAACTGTCTAACTTCCACATGTAATATTTCTTTGTGGTAAGTGTAAATTTTATTTTTCTTTTTTTCTTAAAAGAGTTTGTGTAAGTTTCCAGACATGAACTGAATTTGAGTCAATAACATTATGTTACATGGGAATCACAGAAATCATAGTAAATAGGGTCCCAAGAGGTCATCTAATCCATCTAGTTGCCCAAAGGCAAGATCAGCTATGACTAAACTATTCTTGACAGATTTTTGTCTCACCAGTTCTTGAAAACTTCCAGTGGCAGAAGTTTGCACATTCTCCCTTGGCAGTGTACATTAGTGCTCTGCTAGGCCTATAGTTGGAAAGATTTCTCCCAATTGCCAACCCAAATCTTTCTTGCTGTCATTTAAGCCCATTGCTTCCTGTCCTATCTGCAAGGAGTAAGTAGAACAGTTTATTCCAATCAAATATTTCTGGGTTTTGAAAATTATAGTTTTACTCTAAGTACTTTCTAGATTTATAAACTTCATACCTGTTCATCTCTGCAGTTATGATGCCTTCTACTTCTCCCCCCACACACATTACCAGCTACCTTTTCTCAGAAGCCCTAATCAGGCTGGCCTGATACAATTTTTTCTTGACAAATCTGTGCTGGCTATTACTTCTCATCTTATTATTCTTCAGAGTCTTTAAAATGGAATTTTTTTTGGTGGTGGTGGTAGGGGTTTTTAATATCATTATTTGTATATCCTTATATCTTTATATCTATATATCTATATATCTATATCTATATGTATCTACATCTGTATCTATATCTTTCTAGGAACTCTGAAAGTCTGATCTATAATTTCCTGGTTCATACTTTCTCCTGCCTCTCCTTTGACAAACTAATATTCTTTGCCTTTTTGGAGTCTGCTGAAAATGTACCTGTTCTCCACAAGTTCTCATAGCTAATCCCTATACTGTTTGAGAATGTTACAGACACTCCTAAGGTATTCTAGACTAAATATTTCTTTGTCAATTCAGTTTCAGCAGATCTTTTACAAGGAGTCTCTAAGTAGTTCTGTATGGAACTTACCCCACTGTAAATGAGGCTATGTCAGCCATCTGATCACAGTTAATGCTTTTTAGTGACATTTATTGTTGAAACCCCTCATGAATCAGATCTTCCATCATTCACACTTTCATCAGTCAATAATGTTATCTCCCTTTGAAAAGCAAGTAATCTCTTCCTTCCATTGAGGTGTTAGCTGTCTTACCTGAGAATGCACATTTTCCTCGTTGTGAATAGCACTCTCTGTGCTGATTGTTAAGACATATGACTTTAATAAGCTTGCACCAAAAATCTGAGCTGCCTCTCATGCCTTGCTTCCTGCCAAACGTTCCAAATGTCCCCAGCCCAAATCCCCAGCTTTCTTCTGACAGCTTGTACAATACATGAAGTATTAGCAATGGAAAACACCACGTTTCAGCAAAAGTTAGTTAGCAACACAGAAATGAACCAAATTGAAATTCAAGTTAAAGAAGGGGTACTTGAACACTGGGTGTTCATTTTTACATTTGTATGAGTACCCACCTGTATCTTCTGACGTGCCTGAAGCTGAATAAGGTGCTCTGTTCTGTTGCAGTGGGATACCATGCAAAGTAATCAGCTGGCGTTTTAATCAGCTCACATAGACAATGAGGGATAGTGCCTGAGAGCCTGCCAGACTGTAGGAATCCCTCTGACTAGAGGACTGGAGTTGTCTTCCTTTTCTGAGTGAATAATGGACTCAACCCTCTGCTGAGAGAAAAAAAATGGGAATCGAAGCAGCAAACTCTCTGTGGGAATGGGGGAAACATACTTTTTCTTTGAACCAAAATATTAAAATCACTTTTTTTTAACAGTACCTTTTCCTTCTTTCTTAAAGTGCTTTCAGGACTCCATTGGACCCAGAGCTGGTGAAAACAATCATGGTGTTATTGAAGACCATTTTGTAATATTAATTTTACCTTTCTACTTATGTTTCTTCCTGATCTCACTAGAAAGTTACATCAAATGAATCTAGTTATTTATTCTGTCTAGTTCTCAAAAGGTGTTTAGGTCATGTTTACTTTGACAAAAGAGAAAAATGTTCACTCATTTTTGTTTTATCCATACTGCTTTGTTTGCCCTAAACCTCTCATAAAGGAAAAGTCATTAATTCTTTCTTAAAATTTTAAGCAGGTTTGTAGAGTCTGATTTACAATGGAATTTTCAAACAAATACTAAGAAGGATGAGATTCCATTTAGGAGGGGAGTTTCATCAGAGAAATGTTCTCAGATATTAATTTTATGGCTTATTGAGAAACCACTTCTTTGAAATCTGACAGTGTTTACGAAAAGCAAAATTACTTTCCTCACTGGATGGGTCATATCTTAAATATTTAACTTCTGTCGACTTTGTATTAATTCAGGGTAAACATAGTGTGTGGTACAAATCTTGATCTTATTTTATTTTATTTTTTTCTGTGTTCAAAGAGCCCGAAGAATCCACTGAAGATTTATTCTCTGGGAGGAAGGATCTGCTTTTCATCATCTGGTTACTTAGGTCACAGAAAAAAGGTTCAATGCTTGACAGAACCTCAACTCCTAATCTTTGTTGGCAAGGTAGTGTCCAAATAATTTGAAACTCTTTGGTATTCTGCAGTGAAAACTTAAGTGGTCTATATTAATTATAAATAAACTGGCATGCCAGGACTTGAATGATACTGAAAATTTGCTGCAGCAGGAAAGATTTCAGAGAGATAGAGAGGCATTCAAAATTCCCTGCCAGGGTTCAGTACTCTAGAATAGATTGGAGTGAGACTGTGGGTATACTGTCTCAGTATACAGAGGAGGCAAGATTTGTGGGATTATTTTTTCCAAACCAAATTAAACACAGCAAGTTGGAAAGTTGCTGACAAGTGCTGAAGGTTGATGGTCTCCATTTTTTCTGGTGCACTTAAAAAAGCTGGCCATGAAAAGATTTAAATAGCAGCTTATTCAGTCCTATCTGTCCCCAGCCAGTCAATCAAATTTCAGCTGGTGGCCAAGCAGTGAAGCAGGAATTAGATATCGTGAGGTATCAGCAAAAGCAAGATGGAACTGATAGTATTATAAGGACATGGAGAAATAGGGAACTTAGACTTGGGGAATAAAAGCCGATAAGAGAGGAAGTAGATGTGAACCTAGGCACTGCGGATTAGGAACGGCAGTAGGGAAGTGAAGAACCAGTAATGAAATAAAAGGGAAGCCTGAAAAGGTGAGAAATAGAAAATATAGAAAGGTGACTGCTGATGAAAAAAAAATATGGAGGGAGCAATAGAGAAAGTTCTGGTACAAGCAAGGAAAAAAGGATGGAGCAGAGACATGCAAATTATAGTAATCCTATAAAAATATGGAGAGATGGTAGCCTTCTGGAACACTCTCTATAAAGTAAATTAACTATTAAATTCTTACCAGATACTTGTTAATACTGTTTTGTCCTCACGATATTTACAGTTGTAAGAAGTAATCAAATAAATATTTTTCAATTGAGTGCATTACCCATCATGAAAATGTAATATTTGCAAAGTTCAGGAAAAATGTAATATCAAATGCATGCAAACCTAGATTTAAACTAAAAGCAGAAATCTAATGAAGTTTCTTAGTTAACAGGTCCAAAATGCAGCCATAACAGATCCTGAAGGCTGAGAAAAAGAAGACCATTCAAACAATTTGGTAGTAGGGAGTAAGGTCGTGGTGATGGCTCATGGTGTACGTCTGTTCCTGCACATATTCATGTAATAGTTTATACACAAGCAGTCAAATTAGAATCAACATGAATACACAAAGTACAACACTTGTTTTCTGATGTGAACCTAGGGGAATACTGCTGTCGCTGATATGTAAAATTAGTCTTAATTAATTAGCATTGCTTCCTATTTTAGATTAATAACTGTATGAGCCTTAAAATCAATAGCTTTGACTGTATTTTTACATACCTATTATATTTACCTAAAATAAGTGCAATTCAGTTACCCCCTTACTGGCTTGACTCTTGATTTTGTTTGGAGCTCTACAGATTTCAGTGCCTGCAACAAAGCATTTCCAATTTCATTGGAAGATGTAGCGATAAAGAAAGAGGAAGTGATCACAGTGCATATTTGGGGCAGAAGTTGAAATAAAACCCAGTATCCTGATTTCACAATTGCAAACTAATGCTGCCCATGCCCTCTTGCATCAATCTTAGCATCAGGCATATTTTTTATTCCTTCAAATGTTCAGCATAAAATCCTCTCCTCTTGCACTGGTGACCCTTTAAAGTTTTCTCCTTTCATTGTGAGATGTTTCCTGGATGTCAGGAGAGGAAATTGAAGCAGCAAAAAACGTTTTTGCACACATCGTTGCTGCTCAATCATTTTAGCTCCTGACCTCACCCTAGTCAATTAAGAAATCCTTGGAGCCTCAAGATAGCATCTGACTTGGAGAGTACTGGGTGCTTTCTGCTTCATTTGCTGTTCATAGTGCCTTAACAGGAAAGCATGCTTCGCAAATTAAGAAGAGTATGGAGACTGTGTGTATGTATGCACACACATATCTTCACGTACACATGTGCATGCACACTTGCACATACATGTATACACACACTACAGCTGAACGTAGCGTATATCTCTTGGATACTGTGGTTTGGTAACAGGCCCAAAGTTTGTCAAATATTTTATGTCATTTATTAGAAATAAATATAGAGGCACAATAAGCTCTGTGTTTATACACCTATGTGTAAAAATGTATTTTAATGCATAAAGATATATCTGAATGTATAAATAAGTATTTTCATATCTATGTGTGTGTCTAAATGCATGTGTATGCACTCTGTATACACAGCTGATGGCATGTGGGCCAGCAGATGCTTCAAACTTTGAAATAATGTGACTAAGCACAGAAATAATGATGTAAATAAAGAATGGGGTCTGTTAAATGAATGCAGTTATGCTGTGAATAAGGGAATTGTGCAGTTGAATGTAATTCCCAGCCACGTGGCAGACAACATGCATCCCACAGAGGAAAATGGTAACATGGGAAAGGCTATAGCCTTTTTATCCTACCTAGCAATTATCTGTTTGTGGGCTTCATGGCACTAATTTCTATTTCCACCTCTCACCCCTAGTCTCATACAATGGATAAGACTTCAAAGCAAATGCTTTCTTTCCTTTGACCACGTAATTTTCTTCAACAGCCTCATACAGGGTAAAGGATAAATAAAGAGCTCATCAGAGATAATATCAGTAGACTGAAAGCAGAAATTCCATTTTCATGTAAGGTTTTCTTCCTCAACCGGTGTGGCAGCAACTTGGCACACAGTTACGGCAGGAGGCAAGGAAGGGATGCGTGTCTGTCTGCAGCACGCTGGGCTCTCGCTGGCCAGGTGAGCTGCCAAAGATTGCAGAAGTGCAAATGAGTGCCGAATTAGAACCCTATAGCGCTAATGAGAACCCAAAAGCTACCTCGCCTGGAAAACTGCAATTATTGCTGCTGGATCAGGCCTCAAAAATGCTGCTGACACAATATACTTTAAATTACATATTTATATTCCAGGAAATGGACCCTCTGGAGAATACATTGAACTGACCTTCGAGACTGTAAACCCATGTCCTCTCCTCCCCTACTAGTTATGGAATTGATCCCCAGAAGCCTTTTTAATCTTAATGTTCACCTGTCTTTTTACTCTTTCTCCTTCTGAGGGCTATGGGAGAGCAGAGAGGAGTCTGAGAAGGGTGGAGATGAGGCTGCTGTTAAATAATTCTGAATTTCAAGAAATTTGAAGAAAAAAAAAAGAAAAATTTTAGTGAAAAGGGAGAGCTGACCTTTTTGGCTTTCTCCTCTACTGAAGAAAAACCACAAGAGTTTCAGCCTTGGAAAACACATCCTAAGCTGATGTGAATCAGCCTACCTCTGCTGAGTGCAGTGCTGCTTCACTAGTGGAATTGTTTTTTCCTAAGCTCTGGAGTAGGCAAAGCCATTCCTTCTCCTTTCCTTCGTTTGCCTCATGCCTGCCATGAGACTCTTCTTTTATACTTCTTTTTGCCTTATACCTCACTGTCTTGTCAAATTAGCATGAGCAGCGCAGGACTTCAGTCATTGCTTATTGTGCATAATGTTTAAGTGCTTATTTGTGTTCTTTTCAGGCATATCCCATGTTTCTGTTCCTAGAGGTGGGACAGGAAAAACTAAATTGTTTTTTCTTTTTATTCATGAGGAGTTTGAAACCTACCTGACTCTTAAAGGAAGCATACCTTCACATCAGTATAGTATTTTTCTTCCTCTAACCTCTTATTGCTTTTGTAGTTGTGAATTAATTGTGTCTCCCATACTAATTCTGAGGAGTAAAACCAAGCATAGAAAGAAAAGACATGATTCCTGAATTTACAGAACATGTTTATGATAGAACCAGAAAAAAGCCAGATATATTCAAGTTTTTTTGTTTGCCCTCATCACTAAATCCAAGCCCTTGCAGTGTTCACTGTGAGCAAGAGTTAGTCAAATCTGAAAACTGTAAGCAGCAGTCATCTACACACAATCACCACAAGAAATACCCTATATGCATTGGCAGACTATTATTTAATGAAAATAATATAGAATTCAGGTTTTAATATCTGAATATTAGAATCGTTGGTTCCAAATAGTATGTTTACTTTGAAGCATTTTTCTTAGCCTTGATACATACACCTTACAAAAGCTTAGATCTAAATAAAAAAGCTTGATTTCAGCCAGTATTTTGTATAGCATGCCTGATGACTTTGGTGATTACTCCTTGACAAGTGAACCTGGATTATGACACCAAAATATGCCAGTGACCAGATTATTTTTTTAAATGTGTACTTTTCCACCCATGTATGACTGTAGTCACAAAACAAGTGTATTGTACAGTGAAGGTAAATGAAGCTTGCAGGTCTATGCTGGAAGTGAACATGACCACAGGCAAAGGTTCCTTGGTCTTGACTGTGAATCTCTTGCTTCTTCAGAAGAACTGTTCCTGTTTAGACCAGCTCTATGAGAAGACTTGTCTTCAGAGCTGGTCCCTGAATCTATCAGCTTTTCTGATGTTATACTTGGATCTGGGACAGTCTGGATGTTTAGTCAAGGTTAACATGTTGCAGGAATGAAACAATTTTGACTATGACTGCGTGTAGAAGTTCTGTTGGGTGTGTGTGTGTGTGTGTGAAGTATGTGATCCAGGCAAGAGGATAGGGTGGGTAAAAGTGACTCATAGTCTATCTACAGCAGACTAATCTGTTCTGGGTTAGCACTGACTGACCTGATATGCCCACAGTGCTGTGCAGCTAATACCCCAGGATCAGACTGCCTTTTTGAAGTGCAAAAGTATACGTGCGGTGCTTGGGCGAGAACAAGAGCACTTGGGAAATGGGAGAAATAAAAGATGGAGCACTATGCTAGTGCACTTCAGGTAATACAATATGGTTGCGGTGTCACAGCCTGACTATTTCCCATTCTCCTCCCTCCTGTCCAACTACAGCATAGCAGGGCCATGTTCTGGGCACTGCTAGTATGGAGTAGTGTCCCAGCTAATTAGGCTTCCATCTCATTTGGGCTAATTAGCCCGGACAATAAATTGATGTGCCCAAGTTATTTCCAATTCTATACCTAACTTTTTAAGCCAGTTTGGGGAATTCTGCCTGGCTTAAGTAGCGCTTGTAATACCAAGATATATGGCCAGATACCATCCCTTTGCTCTTTTATTTTGGACATCAGCATACAGCCCTTTTGGTTTTTTTTTTAAAACCTGTGCTTCGAAATGCTGCAGGAAACTAATGGATATGCTTGTTTGTCTGTCTCTATGGACAGAGCCTTACACAGTGTGTGCTACTGAAATATGAATAATAAATAAGGTTCTCTCCTTGGGGACTCAGTTGTATGATCTACTAATATAAAAGTCATTTTAAGGATACCTTTGCTGTGTATGTTGTTTAAAAATTAAGAAAGGTAGGTGACATTTAAAAACTGTCTTGAAAAGCAAAGTTGCAATTCAAATTTAATTTTAGCCAACATTTGAAATGTTTTTATTTTGGACCTGTGTTTAGCTTTGTCATCAAGTTAACAGGCATCACTAAAATGCTCAAGCAAAGGGAAAATTGCGTCAGAGGGACAGACTACAATAAGTAGATACAAGTGAATATCAATACAAATATGTATGTATGTGTGTATGTACAGACATACATGTTTATACACACATGTACTACAATTGCAAACGTGGCCTGTGTGACTTCCATTCAGGGCAGTCTGTCCAGTAGAATGAATGGTGTAGCAATGAAAGTAGTCTTACAGCTCTCCCATCACTTCTCTGATGCCTGCTTACTTAAAACATTGAGGGAAGTGAAATCTTTACAGACTTTCTATATGAGTAAAGAGAAGTTGACTTGCTCAGCTCTATCTCTTTTTTGTAGAAAACATTACTTGAGCTTCTTGACAAAGTGTGGGAGGGTGAATAGGAAGATTCATTTGGGCCAAGAAAAAATGCTTTAAACAAGAAGGGGAAGATTCATATGGGCTAAGAAATATTGCTTTAAAGAAGATAAAAATTAAGTTCCCCTACAACAAAAAGAAAGTATGAACACTAAAGCAGTCTTAAAAAATACAGAAGCAGAAACATATTCAAAAAATAAACATGACTGCAAAAGGACTTTCTCCTAACAAGTTGCCATTGAAAGATTCTTGCAGCTCTGACTGGATTTTAATATTTTTATCTTTTTTACCAGTACCAGTTCCTACGGTTTATCAAAGACAAAACCAGACTGCTCTTGACTTCAGAAGGAGTGAAATCCAGCTCCCAAATTTTCACCTGATTTCCAGTGAAATCTTTGGCAGTGTGAACTGCATTCAACTCATAGTACGTAATCTATACATAATAGGTTAACTTGCAAATGTATCTATATGGTCCTTTTGAATTCTTGTTTTCTGTTAGTGTTCTTTAAAATGCCAGGTAATGTTGTGGAAACCAATATCACTGTTTCACTGAAGCTCTAAGCAATGTTTTATTTCTCGTCTTTTACTTTTAATGAGAGCGTGCTGCTTGCTGCTAATAGAGCTGAGTAAACAATCTATGTACATTTTATTCAATTACTTTAGCTCTTTTTCTTCTTATGGTAATTACCTATGAGCGGACAATGATTGCTACTGTTTGTTTGTTCCTCCCAACTGCTTGCTGATTATTCTGCACAAGCAACTTTAGCCTGTGTTATTGCAAACTGACTGCTTGCAAGTATTCCTTTGGGGATCAGCGTTTGGTTGCCTCAAGCCAAGTACTTGTTTCTTTTCCATGATTGGATGATCTACTTTGTCACAAAACACATTTCGTTTAATAAATTCATAGCTTCATCCTGCAACATACTCTCTAGACCAGTAATCTGGAGCTACACAATGATGATGGGAACCTACATATTAAATACAGTATCTGTCATGAAAAAATAAATCCTGATAAATACATTTATTCCAAAGCTGACATTCCACTCTCTGTGCAGTCATTTATTTAATTTTGCTGTTTGTGTTATCACTTAGAAGTGTTTCTTTCATTCAGGTTCCTGTCAAATCAATTTCAATTATCATTAGGGACTGCAAAGTAATTCACAATAAGACCGTTAACATTTGACATTGTTTCTTTCTGGATTGTAATGTTTCTTTTTAGTCCCTGAGTTCACTTTACATGGAAAGTGCAATGGACAAACACCTATGGTTTGCATCAAGGCAAATACATTTCTGAAAGTCTTTTCAGGGCTACTATCATACCAAGTATTTTCCCAGCCTTTTATTTTTCTAAAACAACTTAGTTTTTTGAATATTTATGTAAATAATAGTTATGCAGGACCTTTTGTGAAACAACATTCTGAACTATTGAGAGAAGAATTATTCCAAAATTAATAAGCCATTTAAAAATAACTTCTAGATTGAGTCATATAACAAAGAAATCTGAAATAAACTGAAGACAATCATCTGGAACATTTGGATCCTCAGCAGAGCCTCTGATGCAGTCTGGGTTGGTCTGTGTATCAGTTGCCACAGTCAAGGTTGCTTCTCTACATTTAGCACCATTTGAAACAGGTTGCTCTTGATCTTTTCTGATAATACATCATGTAACACCATGCAGATGTTTGATCTACTCTAACACAAAAACACAACAGTGATTAATCCACAGACTTGAATCTTTTTCTCGGAGGTTATTTTTGCTGATCAAGTCTGGTTAGTGGCTGAAGAAACTTATTTCAGTTCACCTCAGTGTCTTATGTTTCTCATTATGTCATTAGCCTGGTACCTAGTATTGAGGCTCCTATTTTGTGTCACAGTAGATTAACAGGTCTGTCCTCTTAGTAATGGATCGTGCTGACTCTCAAACAGTAGGGCATGAGGGGAGTTTCCGAGAAGTGATTTGTGAGGCTGTGATTTGTCCTTGCACTAGATACTCTGTAGTGGGTGTAACAGAAGCAAATCTAAAAAGCTGCAGTAGATTACAAAATGCACAAACTGTGATGAGAGAACATGGTAACTCAAAATTCTTTTACAAAAGTCTGTAGTAAAAA
>VXBL01001292.1:31641-50984 GCA_013400195.1 Aramus guarauna
AAAAAAAAAAAAAAAGACTATTTGAAATTATCTCTCCTGCCATATAATTGAAGCAAATGTCAGTAAGGTAGGTAAAGATCTTACAAATTTTTCATTTAGTACTTTCCGTGATGTTTTCAACTTCAGACCCAAGAAATTACTTAACTCCAGCTCTGGTTTCTGTTTCCAGACCTGCACGTCTCCTTTAGTATAACAGTGAGTAGGGCATTTACCTTCAGACTTTAGTTTCTCCAGCTGTAAAAATGATGTTTGCTTTATTATTTTTTTAAGGTGCTTGTAAACTCATGAATGAAAGGAACTATTCATAAGGCAGTTACTTTTGTCTATTATTTGACATCCACCAGGACATTTTGCCTGTAGCATAACTCTGGAGATTGAACAGATTGTCCTAATTCATCTAACTAACTCATCTAACTAGATCTTGATTTTTTTTTTTATTTTTTTTTTTTTTTCCTGTAATATATTGAGGTAGAAGGCAAGGATTTGAAGTTTTATGGCACAGGAATTTGGATGTTCAAATTATCCATAACAATAGGAAGTGATTCACAGCATCTGGTATCATCTAAATAAAAAGAAAAAAATAACATGAATGTGAAGTTCACTTTAAGGAGTTCTTTGTGATTTTAAAGGCTGAACCACGTTTTCCCTCCCCAAAACGATGGCATTTTGGTTATACATCAAACACCAGCAACAACCCAATCAGAATGCCCTTTAGCTGATGGATACTAATGAAAAATAATGAGAGGTTAACACTGAGCCCTGCAGTGCTGTCATTGAAAGAAACAGATATGAACAGCAGCATCATTTATGAAGCAACTTTTGAAGTTTTGGTCCCACTAGATTTCAGATGGAAATTTGCCATGGCTTGGATTTCATTGTCTCTATTACTAGAGATTTCAGTAGCCAGATGGTCAGGGAAAATCTAAAGTTGCATGCACACTTTCTAAAGGTTAGTGATATGTGGAAAAAGATACTGTTACATACACATTATCTTTGAAGTGAAGATAATGCTCAATGACACAAGACCAAAACATGTCTTGTTATGCATTATGCTTTACTGTTATGCTCATTATTGCTGTGCTAATTCTTCCCAGGAAGGTTTTGATTTTCTTTCCAGATGCTGCAAATTGAAGTGTATTGTTGCAGTCAAGAACTGATTTTTCAACTTTGTTATTTTGTTTTTAACTCTATCAAGATCCAGCTTGCCAGAAATATTGAGAGTCTCCTGAAACACAATTCAAATCAAATGAACCTGGGTTGTCGGGTTGTGAATTACAAATGTAAGCAGCCATAATCTCTCTAGAAATATAAAAATAAGAAAGCCCAATAAACATATTGTACATATCTCAATAACCATAAAGGTTGATTTAAATAGTCTAAGCAATACTATACTAGAGAGTAATATGACTACCTCCCACTTTTGGTCTTTTAAGACTATTCAAATCAGATTGACTGTCTCTGTTGATTATGCTCAGGTATTCCCTTTCCTGAGACAAGGACTGAGAAAATCCTCAAGAGCTGACTGCCTATAATGCCCCTACTCTTAGGAAGCTGAACTTTTAAAAATGAATCTCAGAGCTCTTTGCTCTTCAATTACCTTCATTACTTTTACCTGAGCTCAATTTGTAAAAAATGTTTCTCCATGAAAGTTAGGATTATTTTTTTTTCTTAAATGTATATATGGTGTGTATGTGGGAAAATTATCTATTTTCTACAGGAAAAGAAGAGTTGACTATGTAAGAAAGAGGTTTGTTCTATTTTTCAACCAGAACTGTAAAAACATTTTGCTATGAAATGCTGAAATTCCTCATGTGAGTTATACTTCAAGTTCATTGCCGATCTCAAGAGGTAGAATACTCAAGTAGATTAAACCATTCATGATGTCCTTTTGATAATTGCAAAATGTGCCCTTCCTCTCCAAGGAAGAGGAGAACTAGAATTATAGAAAGGGAAGTGATGTGCAACTAAGAACCTTCTACAAAGAAAGCACTCAGTTGATTTTCTTTATAGTTCACCAAGACATGCAAAGCACAACTCCTGTGAAGTTCTACAGCTCTTCATAATTTAATATATAACAGTTTTGATACAGGGTGAGTGATCTACAGAAAGTTGAAGGTTATGGAAGGGCTGCCTTTGAAAACCTCTGATTTTCTTTTACACAAAAAACTTACAAAAAGATGTATCAACTAGGCATTGTCAATGGGTATAGTACAGATGCAAGAAAAACATTATTCCGTTCTTTCTCACCTGAGGGAGTCAAGTTATTTCATTTTAACTCAAGACTGACAGCTGAGTATAACCTGAAACCAGGGACCATCATCTAAAGTCTATTCAAGCCAACAGAAAGAACTGTACAGATCCCAGTCGTGCTCCCACTGAAGTCAGTAGTAAAGCTCCCAGTGGTACAGACTTGTTGTCAAATCATTTGGTTACAAAACAAATGTGATGCAAGGAAAAAAAAAATAAAAAAGTGACAGGTGTTTTTAAAACTGAATGGTGCAGTGTTAGGCTGTTAGTTAAAAAGACAGTAAAGAGCAAGACATCAAAGGTACTAATTTCTCAGTTCCGGGTGATTGTAAGCATGGTCAACAGAGTCAACAGTAAGTTGTTTTCCTATGAACAAAACAAGTGGGAGGTTTTTAAAGGAATTTTATTGATCAAAAAAAATTGATCCTTAATACAGCAAAACAACTTAATCCTTTCTTACCAGCCCCCAAGCAAACTGTAGTTAAAATTATAAAGCACAAAAAACTGGTTTTAAACTGTAAAGTCTTGATATATAGCAGTAATAGCATAGCCCTGACTCTACGTAAGTGTGGCTAAAATCCTCACAGGGTAAAACTGCAGTACACTGTGGATGTCTACTGAGTCTTCATCGCCTGTATGTTCAGCCAATTCCCTCATGAGATACATTTTCTTCACATTATTATTATTATACACATTCTGTTGGTGTTGCTTCTCATAGCAGCATAGCTTGTGGTACAGCCACACTGGGGAATCTGTCTGGGATGAAAACTAACACTCCACTTGAACAACCAGATGGGGCCTCATTCAGTAATGCGTTATAAGGCTTACTGAGCATGCCTCACTTTTTTTCTGAGCAGGCCACTAAGGAAAAAATTCAGACAACTTTCCTAATCTTACATTCAGAATGGTTTTCCCTATTCTACATAGATTTTAATGGTAGAAGGGCCTAGTTAATGCTGCCTCTCTACATGCCTTCTGGCAAGATGCAAATGTTGAAGGCCAGATTGGGATTCCATAGCATTCTGTTACCAAGTGCTAAAAAAAAAAAAAAAAAAAAAAAAAAAAAAGTGTGGTTGGTTGGTTTGTTTCTACATATTAAAGGTAGAACTGATATTATTACTTACAGTATTACTTAGTTGCCTACAGACTAATCACACAGTCTAAGAGATGGTCTTGCCTAGTAGGCAGGAGTCAGGGCAGTCCCAAGACAAATAGCAGGAACATGGCATGGGAAGGCTCTAACAGTCAGTAGCGTGAAGAGCCTGAGCTCTGCCTACTTGTCAGTTTTATTAGCTCTCCTGACAACAACAACAAAAGACATAATATTTACTGAACACCATCTCTGTTGAAGGGAAGCATGCATAACCCTCCTCACCAAGGGGGTCCCCCCACACCCTCCGGTGGACCTGACTTAGCAAGATAACAAGCATGAAAAGCTCAGACCTTTGGCAGGGCATGCACCTCCAACACAGGCATGGTCCTCCAAGTCATACCCTGCCCAATCAATCAAATACTGCAGGATATTCGGGGATATCTGGAATCCAATCTAGCCCAGACACAAAATTTCCTCTGGCCTTAGACCATAAGTAGAGGCAGAGGTTGAGGTTGTGGCTGGAAGGGATCCCGTTGAACAGGTTTAACTGGGAGACATGAGCAACAGTGTAAGTCTGGGGAGCACGTGGAAGCTACAAATGAAATGCAACTGGAGTAATCCAGGCCATTATTTTATATGGGTCCACGTAGCAGTGGTCTAATTTAAAAGCATGCACTGAATGAAGATGTTCACCGGACTACCATATTCCCCAACCACAAAGTCCTGTGCTGGTTGCTGACGTCTATCCGAACAGACTTTGTAATTAGCCCTTGTGTTTTCCAGGTGCTCTTGAAGAAACAAATGTAGATTTTTTAACTACTCAGAGGAATCCTCAGGGGAAAACCCCTGGACAGCTGACAGAGTAGCTGGGTGGCCACAGGGATGAAAACCACACTGTGCGTAAAAAAAGGTTGGCTGTGGGGAAGGGCTGGCGCTACTTTTATAGGCAAATTCTGCCCACAATAACAGAGACATCCTAGCATCCTGATGAAAGTAAAGCTGGAGATACTGCTACAGCATCTGGTTCACCTGCTCCAGCTGACCATTTGACTGCAGGTGACATGGGGTGCGAAGATAGAGTTGCACCTCAGTAGGTCTATAAACCCCTTCCAGAACCAGGCAGTGAACCAGGTCCCTCGATCTGTCACCACGTGTTCTGGCAGACCTTGGTCATGAAACACATACTGCAAAGACAAATGTGCAATCTGAGGGGCTGTGGGCAGCTTCTTTAGGGGAACAAAAATAGCTGCCTTCAAAAACTTAGGTAAGTCCAGAGTAAAAATTGAAATAATTTTCTCTTCAGGCAAGTTGTCAAGGTCTGTCCAAGATGAGACAAGAACAAAGGATATGAGTGATCAACAGGCAATAGCTCAAAGAGGCTGAGCTCTGCCGATCTGCCAGTTTCATTAGCTCTCCTGACAACAGCAACAACAATGGCTACCAAAGACATAATATTTACAGGACATCATCTCCTTTGAAGGGATACAAGCATAACCATGACAGCAGATCACCTAAGATACATCTCTAAGACACAAGTTGAACTACCTTCAGAAATTAATCACAACAAGCCCATGTCCATATAAATACAGGCAAGAGGCAAAAGGAAAATTTTCTAATTTTCTAGGAAAATATAGTGTTAAGGTGCATTCAGTATGCTGAATGAATTTCTAAAAACTTTCTTAGAGTTATTTATCTGAGTACTCAATACTTGAAATCTGTGCTGCTTTTACTGGATACACTCCTAAGCAAGATCTTTGGGTAGTCGAAGCTGCAGAGCTCCACTAAAATCTATGAAATTGCAATGCTTTACATGAACTGAGAGTTTGATAACTGTAAGCTATAAAATAAATTTAAGTTCTCTAACAGAATGGGCTTCACTCTTAGATTCCAGTTTCTGCAGTGAAAATAGTTCCTATTATGAATTCAGGTTTGGCTCACAGCATATATTTTATATCGCTCACTTAAATTTGCGGTTCCAATTAATATGTCTTCTGGGAAGCTCATTTGATGGTAAATCTGTGCCCAGTTTTCATCTCTATCCATAAACCAATGCTAAAAGTGCCACAATACACTTTTTTCTAACACAAACAATGGGCATTTTGTATCCTTATATACTCTAACAAGTCTCATGGTAACCTTGAAGTGTGTGATGGAATGGAAAACACACAAGCATGTTCCTAAACTCAAGGAAGCTGACTTGATCCCATTTTTAACACAACTGTCCTTTGGGGATTAAGAGGAAGAAACTCTGCTTTCCTTTTTTTTTTTTTTAACTTCAAAAAATGTGAGACACTGATCTAAAGTCTATCGAAGTAAAAGACCCCCATTGATTACAGTAGGATTTGGGTCATTCTTTAAAGTTTTAAGCACTTACCTTTCAAAATAAGGAGTACATGTATTCCAGTAAATTATGTAAGTATTGGTTAAAAAAAACCCAAACAACAACAACAAAAAAAACCCAACAAAAAACCAAGACATTTCTGCAAAATTAGACAGTCAATGCATTGGGGTTGCCAGTTCTGCATATTGTAAAAGCTCTTTAGCTACACAGTCCAGACAAGTATGTAATCCTGGAAATAACGTGCATTGGATAGGGGAAGGTGGAAACATGGAAGTGTTTCACTGTCTTTAAAAAAATACTTTACAAAATATTTAAAACATCCTGTACCTATTCATGAATAAACAGTCCCCAATTCACACCTTTTTTGGAGAAGTTTTCTCCAAAGAGGCCTATGTCATCTTTCTTTTCTCCACCGTTTCTTGCATAAAGTGGTGAAAAGTATTGCATGTGATGGGCATGAAGGTAATGATCAGATCTGTTTAGATCTGTGGCAAAGGAGTTGAACATTTTCTCTGACATATTTTTTGCCTTCAAGAGGATTTTAAAAGGTGAATTCTTCAAGGGAATCTGAGAGTCTTTGGCACTCATCTCCTTTTATATTTCTAATAGATAACTAAAGCCTGTAAGGACTTTTGAAAATTCTCACTCTTAATTTTTAATACAGATTTGTTTTGAATAAGTGTAAGTATGAACTGGTTTTATTCTTTACTGAGTTCAATTTCAAATGTCCCTGGAGAGCTTAAAGAAATAACATGAAGTATAAAAATCAATGTGAAAAAAATTAAGTGCACCATTAAATTTTGACATGTAGGAGAGGTCAAGCCCAAAACTGGAATCTTAAAAGATTAATAATAATAATAATTAATAATAATAATAATAATAATAATAATAATAATAATAATGGGCACAACTCTCGATAACTTGGTAACTTCCATGATAATCTTCAGCCACCTCTGAGCACAGTGAAAACTGTTTGGCCATCCACAGGAGAACTGATTTTCTCAAGAACTGGAGACAGCCTAAATAGAATTGAAAATAAATAGATCTGAAATTACCTAATTTCCATTTTTTTAAGTTGAAGTTTAGACAAAAATTGTCCCCCTGTAACCTACATTAAATAGCTATTAATTTGCCTTTTCCTCGGTCCACTCAAAGCCATTAGTGCAAACCTCCCTGATCCATGGCATGGGTCAGACTTTTGTGGCCTGTACAGACGAAGTTCAGCACAAACTGGAGGAAAATAAAACTCAGAGAAGTGGAGATATCTGTCCCATTCACCCATTATATCAACAAAGCAAAACACTACTCAAAGTTTACATTGTGAATGAACTTCACATTTACCACAGTTCCTTTGTATGCTTAATATCTGTGATGTTATTCAGCTGGACACTGAGATTTACACTAAGCTTAAACAAAGTATTTTCCTTTCCAAAATTAGCTTTTTCATCAGTCTTCTTTCTTCCATCCACCCACCCTTCATTCTTTATGGGGTTTTTGTCTGCTCTGTGTTTATATATGTTTTCTTTTTATTTCTTTCTACCTTTATCTGTGCAAACTTTTGACTTTGAGATATCTTAATCTCTGACTTTTCTTTACACAAACCAATTGAACGTTACCTAAACTGGCAATGTTACCTTTAAAGGAGAATAAACTAAAATCTAAGTACATCAAATGTCACAGAGTATAGACATGTTAAATAAACTTAGGATTTACATAGTCTTTTCTTCATTCTATCCTCATAATGCAATGGAAAAAGTTTACATTGCTGCATGTCACAGATATATTCTTTACACTCCCAAATGGCTTAATTACATAATGTTATACATTATGATTAAAATCTGCAGAGGTAAACTTATGAAATGAAAATCAAATGTCAGTCTGTAGGTCCATCCTTCTTATTATTGAACCAAGCAGGAGCTATAAAAAGAACCTTTTGGGACTAATGCTATCTTTCTTCATGGGAAACCAGATATTTCGATCATATATCAAGAGACTGAAAGGCCTTAAATTTTGTGACTTTATTTAGTCACATCATGAGGATTTGCTCCTATTAGGTTTCCTCATCTTACCCAACTAGTAACAGCCATGTAACTTACTGTGATTTCTTTTTTTTTTTAATGTTGAAATCATTCCATACACACAGTTGGAATCGCTCTGTAAAATGCTGAAGCAATGCAAACAAACAGCCTGTTGTGTTCTTTCTTGCTCAGTCTACTAGTAATCTATCATTTGAACATTAACATTATTAAATTGACCCTAATTTTGTGTAATTACTGGAGACATTTAGACTTGAGACTGGCAAAGCTGGAGATCCTGCTTAGGAGGTTGGGCTAGAGTCATTACAGAACATTTTCTGTTGTTACATGAGAATTTCATCAGGTTGCTATTGGGTTGCATGTATTTCAATTTCCCTGGAAGAAATTCCTAAAGCTTTATTTTTGCTTCAACTATAAAAGATATGATTGGGTTGGTTTGTTTGCATTTTGTTAGCGATAGTTTATCTCCCACTTTTCTTGGAATAATAGTGAGAATTTGTGTTTGTTACCTCCTTCATCATAGGTATTCATAACGCTTCATTGCTCTTCAGCATGGTTTATGACAGTGAAGTTAATGACATACATTTAATGGACTGGAGTCACAACTGCTCTGTAGCTCATAAGGACATGTATACTAGTGACGTATGTAAAACACTGCTTTTTTGAATTGGTAGCATTTGGTAGAATTCATATCTTACTTAGCCTGCTATAACAAAATACTGCACAAAATTAAAAGCAGTCACAAACCAAGTCCTGTATCTCTGCATGGATACAGTTGTGCAAAACACACACATTCCCTCTCTGTCTCTCTCTCTGTCTTTCTCTCTCAGGCACCCACAGAGCAAGTTGTCTCAAAAACTAATGTGTTTTAACTTAATCTACCAGTGTTTAACCTCAGTGGATTCCCAAGCTACTGTACACCTTAGATACTTCACATATTGGTATAAAACATACTTACCTGGAAGAGAATTTTGAGCAAGTGATGATGAAGTATTTGGGCCAATCCTACTACAATAAGTACAAGTTTTGGATGTGATAGAGGATAAAGTAGGATGCTGGTATGTGAGAAAGCCCTTGTCCTGTTTTGACCCAAACCTTTCCTGATGATTTACATCTGTGCAAAGCATGATACTTTTCTGAAGTTGCTATTTTTCGCTGGTAGAAGTAAATAAAGATTTAAAGTTAAGTTAGTACTCGTCTAACTTAGCTTCTGTAGATAGTCTGTAGCTTCGAAGTTGGTCAAGTTAAAACTTTGCTAGTAAGTCATTTACTAAACTTGGGTCAACAGATATCAATAGGTTTTTTTTTTTTGTTTGTTTGTTTTTTTTAATGTCCTTCAGTATAAATGAGAAGGTAGCTAGTTTTACTGCTTAAGGCTGGAGAGAGAGAGAAAACGAGTGGGGAAAAAAGGTGAACTTTTAAGGAGTAACCCCTCAGGGGAAGCTGCATAATGCCTCTGATAGAGTTCCCTACTGGCCTCAGTTCTAGAAACTAGAAAGTGAAATCATGGTTTCCCAACTTTGTAGGCAAAATTTGTACTGATTTCCTCTGGAGTAAAGTGTGGTCTTTCTTTCCCTCCATCCTCTGACCCTCAAGCTATGGGTTTAAGGGAAAACATAAATCATTGCTCCTATTTATCCAGATCCCAGTCAGGTTTATTCCCCCAAAGTCCTGTGCCAATAGGAATGCTGAGAGAGAAGAACCAATTCCCACTTGTGTTTTCATATTTACCCAGCAAACCCTCCTGTGTTGCATCTTGTATATACTGTGAAGTCAGGCATTTGTCTTTTCCACAGGACGCTCTCCTTGCTGGTGGCTAAGGACATTACAATAGCACAATAGCTGTGCTATTTCTACTTCCCTCTGGGAGTCATTTTTCTGCAGGTAATCTTCTTTTTATACCTCATATGATGTTCTAGCAAAGTTTACATGTATCACAATACTCAGAACTTTATCCTTAAATAGATACAAGATGCATTTCTGCAGAGAAGCTCATTTAAGCACCTGTATTGTAAACAAACTACTACCAAATTCTTCCTCCAGAATAAAAGAATAGACTCTGCAAACTTATTAAAAAATAACAGTGATAGTAATGATGAGTAGGTCAGATGTGCAGGTTATTAACCTCAAGAGTGCTTTATTAAACAGGCAAACATTTTAGTAATTTTAATAGCTGGATTAATTCTTGAGTAGGTCAAAATTAGGGCCTCTGTTAATAGGCTTTGGAGAAGATGTTTTGAAGATCTTATTGCAAGGATTGTGAATAAAAATATTATTATTGTGATATTTCAGGCCTCTGCACCTGGACTTGAGAATTTACATCAAAGAAAAAAGCTTCAATAACACAGAGAGTCCCATTCTGCAATGGGAATACAGTGCTTTTATTACTTGCAGGCCTGAAATGAGAGCACTAGATCTTCATCATAAAAAAATAAGCAATTTCATATGCTTATAATTTATTTGTCAATTAGTTATTTGTATAAATACTTATAAATTTTGTTGTTAGTATTTATACAAAGTGACTCATTGCACCAGAGAAATTGAAAAATATGTAATTTATCTGATCAGTCATAACTAACCTACATTTAAATGTTGAATACTGCAGACTGAATATCAACATTGATCTTTTCACCAAAAACCCAATAGAGACAAACAAACAAAACCAGGAAAAAATATGTTTGCCAAAGTCTGATAACAAACACAAGGACACTTTGAGTTGTCATGGGCATGCAGTAAGTAAAACCGGCATAGATTTGTGGGCTATTTACCCCATTCTATTCACAGTACATTCTATTTCAACTTTCAACAAAACCATATGAAGGCCTGCTGAACCACAAGAAGTTTGGGGCATGTTTAGAGAAACATTACACTGAGATTTGATTTCATAGAGAAATTAACTCTTCTCTAAAGAAAACTCCAAAACTGTGACATCTCTCATCTTATCTCTACGGGTTTAACATGAAAGGATAGGGGTAAAGGACTGCATGGGATGCACAAAGCTCTGGAAAATGAAAAGTTTTGGTATCTTTTTTTTTTTTTTTTTTTAAAGCAATAAAGTAATCACACTGCTATGACACACTTGAAAATTTTTCTCTTGCTTGTTTCCTCAGCATTACAGTACCATTTGTATCACCTTGATGCCTTCATTCTGATAGCTATGAGTCATAGGGCATAATTCCTTGTGGAACATCCTCTAATTCTTTATCATTGTAGCCTGTAATCCTTTCCACATTAAGTATCAGAAATCATACCATCATGCCTGTATTTAACTACCCAGTCTTGTCTCCATGATTTTTCTGAAACAATTGATAATATAGTTTTATTTAGAGCTGAATCATGTCCATTCCCTATAATATCTTGGATTAGATATCTAGTCCACCAGCATAATCAATGGTTGTCAATACCTTGGAACATACACCACTTTTTTTGCAAGAAATTGTTCTTTACTGCACAAAGTTGGTGTCCTGTGTACTAAAGATAGCCGAGTCACATATTATACAGAAAAGTTTTACAGTGAATCAGGCTACAAAGAAATTATTTAGAGTGTCCTAATTTTTTTAACCATTAATAGACATTTATACCAACCATTAAAATAATGCACTGATGAACTTATCCACCTGAAAGGAACAAAACTCAGCAAGATGGGCCCTCCTAATTAGTTGTTCAAATAGCTGCTGCCTATTCAATCTCTATCAGTGCCAGTAGAAACCAGAAATATTTTAATTTATTTTGAAGCCGTTGAACCAAAGAGATATGAGCTGTGGGGCTGTTCTTGCAAATTGCTGAGCACCTCTGGGAGGCATTCTGTGTTTCAAACTCTCGTCATACCACTGGGAACTGAGAATGCTGAACAGCAAAGAAAAATAATGCAAAATAGTTTCTGCAAATATTTGCCCACATTTTAAATAAAATCAGTTTTGCTTTGTTTGCACCTTATTTTATATTCAAGCTTGATGAGCATTGGCAGTATATTGGCAAAAGTGAATGATAGTATTTATGCTTGCAATACTAACATGATCACTCACTCAGTGCGGCAAACAGAAAAAATGTCATGATACACCTAACTGCCTAGATCCGTTGGCATAGATGATTTGCTAACAGTGACACTGGTAAGAGTTCAAACTCTATGATGGATCCTTGCTAGAGATAGACCTGATGGATTTTGGGTTGCTCTGTGTTAAATGTTGCTTAATGGAATTCACAGAACAGATGATCATACAGGGGTGGTAATGCAAAGAAAATAATCAGCCCTCATTTATTTTTCAGTATGATTCAGTAGTCAAAGTATTTGAATTTAGAAAACCAGATGCTTTGATTACTGTAACATGACTGTTTTGTATCTTGTTTCAATTTCCCAATCTGAAAAAATAAGCACATTTCCTGTTTTGCAATAAAGCTCTTTGTAATCTAGAAGTATCTGCCTATACACAAAAGAAGATAATATTTTGATTCCAGACTTCGGTCTTCTGCAACTTCCACCTGCTTGGTCAGGTCCACATCAGTCTTTCATAATATGCCTAAGAATTATATAACATAAAGAATAAAAAAGAAATAATTGACTTTAAAAACAAACAAACAAACAAAAAAAACAACAACCCAAAACTTAACATTTAAGGCAATAAGGAAATCTATGATGTCAAAAGATATGAATTTTGCATTCTAATTTACAAAGACAATAATGAATAAAATAAAATAAAATAATAAAATCCAGTTCCGTTTCAAACTCCTGATGCATTCATAAATACATGGTTCTTTGATCCATTAAAGAAAAAGAAGAAAAATCACAAATTTGCATTCTTTATACAGCCACGAACCATAAAACCAGGCTGTTAACACAAACTGAGAGTTATTCTCCCTTTGCATTTCCTGTTTTACATCATTATAATTCCATTTGCTACAGTGATGTTACTCTTGATTTATCTTGGCAGAAGTTAATTGCAAGTAAAAAGCTTTTTTTTTTTTTTTTCCTTAACTTTTTCCTCCTTTTTTCAAACAATTGGCTAGTTAAGCCAGTTATGCCAAATTACACCTATCCTATATTTCACAGCTCCTTCAAATGCAGATATGACTGTGGGCTTGGCTTTTACCAAGTGATCCCAATTCAGTTAGAAATGAAATTCAGCATGTTACATGGCAAAGTGAGTGAGTATTCTTACGAAGAAAGTAAGAGCAGATCTGTAAAATTAATGCTAAAAACCTTACCTGACTGAGATGAAGGGCTCACATTCCGGTCACGGCATGAGCATCTTGCAGTTCTCTTCCTCCTCCTTCTTGTCCCTTTACCTATTTGGACTGTCAGCAGCTTGGGACAGGGTTTCTTTTCACAAGACCTGATAGGGCAGGAGGACTCTTGCTGAGGCTGAGAACTACAAACACCATTTCATCTGAACATCGCACATTGGAATGATCCCTAACTAGTGCTACTGCATCCAATCACCTTTGCGAAATTATGTTCCAAAAAAACCACAACCTAACTGCAAAATTTCTGCAGACTCTCTTCCCTTATTGGTGGTGTGCTCCTGCCCTAGCCTACCCCTTGTCACCTGTCGGATTTCCAAATCTTCACCTCAGTCTTCACGGGTCCAGGTCCTCCCCTTCCTGCCAGCAGTCAAATCCTCTGTGGACACCATTCATCCCAGTCAATGTTACAAATCCTGCCTTCCTCTAATGGAAAATTTCCTTTGAAGCATGTACACATTTAGTGTTCCACCTTCTTCTCCTGCAAAGTGAGAAAAGGATGTATGAGAAGATAAAAATTTCTGTGATAATGCTTGGGCAACATTTTCTGATCTCATTTGCTCAAGACTGAGGACACTTTCCCTCCGAGTCACCATACACTCATTGTCTGCCAAGGTTTAATAAGGAACTATTAATAACCACATGGCAGATTTTGTTTCGAGGTTACCAAATAAAAAAATTCCTAAGTAGGTAGAGGACAAATAAACTGTAACTTTCCTTCAGATTTAGGACCTACATGTAGTCTTACATCATTTTTCAAAGGATAAGTATCTCAGTTGAGTTTATGTCCCTGTTACAGTCTTCATTGAGAAAGCAAAGATTGAAAAGGTAGACTGCAATTTATTCTAAATGTTTAGGATGACTTCCTTTGGTGGTCAAACTTAAGGAAATTCTACACAAGGCAACAGAAAAAACCTGGCATTTATGTGTGAGGAGTTTGTGCTATCAGTCAGCTGGGCCCTGTAATGCCCTGTGTTCCATCCTATAACCAAAATATTACATGGTTTCTGAATAAAGCTCTCTGTGAGGAGAAGTGAATCTAAATTTGTTGGTTTTCAGCTGAGTCCATGTGTGCAAAAAATACTTTCTTCTTTCTTGTACTAGAATGAGATTCAGTGATCCATTAGCTTGCAAAGAAAAACATCCAGTTCTTGCTGGCTTTCTTCAGAATATTACATCATTTATAGAATACGTGACCAGCTTGTGCCTTCCAAGTTCCAATCTTTTATTTGCATTGCGCTAATACTGAAGAGTCCAATGACAGGTCAAGACCCCGCTTTGATGGATCCTGTAGTGATGACAGAACAAAGAAGGAGGGCTTAGTAGATAAGAGTTGACTGAGAAACTGCTTTTGTACCTTCCCATTTCCCTTAGTGTAAACTGGTTTGGCAAGACTGAAATTAATACAGTTGTTCTCTTTTAGTATGAAAATAAGAAAATGCAGACTTGAAAAGCATGGTGATGAAAGACAAGCTGAGCAGTTTTTCCCTTCAGCGTACCACTCCCCTCCCATGTATTGGCCTTGGTGATCTTCAACCTTCCATCTTCTCACAAACATTTAATGGGCAGGATTTAACAGTGATTATCCAGGTTAACACTTGGGAAACATAGCCCGAAGGTAAAAATTAGGAAGAACTGCCGGAAGTTCACCACAAAACTCTATAGAGAGTACAATGCACAGGAGGGAAAACCTACAGAGCAATTTTAAGTGTTATTTTTCAAGTTCATTAATAAATTTAGAGAATTTTAAAAAGGGAATTATGCTTCCTGAAGTCCTGCGGGATTTTTCTACCAACTGTCTGAAAATTATCATTTTTATAGATAAGCCAATTAAAGGGAAATAAGGCTTTTGCATCATACCATGAGTACTAAACAGGGAATTTAAAAGGATCTGTTTCTGCTTAATAATTTAATAAGATTTTGTGTTTTGTATTCTCACAATGGGCAGTTGAAGAACAAAACCTTTGCTATAATTTCAATTAGAAGTGAGTTATTTATTGATTTGGGACATATGAGGGCGGGATTCTTTATTGCTATATGTAGTTTCCCAATAGCAACTATTTTGGTTTGAAGAGGACAAGGCTCTGAAATGGTGATTCACAGTCCTGCATAAAGGTGATAAGGAGAGAGCCCAAATTCAGTCCTTCAGTTATTGGCCTAATCCCACTGGCTCTGAATAGTGCAAAAGCTCTTATTTATCTCCATGGGCTTTGGATCTGTCTTTTAACTGTGCCTCTCTTGCTCAGGCTAGAAGTGGCAACATGATAAACGTGTCACCTGACATTTTTGTCATTGGAAAGGGAGAATCCTGAGTAACCTTGTTAGTCCAAAATAAATTGTATTTGGATCTTCAGGAAGTTTCATACTAGGAGTGCTCAGCCAACCTCGATTCCTTCAATTAAGCTCAGATTGTGAACCTAGAATGCTTTGCTGCGCATTAGCACATAATTCAGCTTTACAGTGGAGCACCCAAGGAAAACATACTGCTATGAACAGAGAGGGAGAGAAAAAAGGAAAGAGACACAGAGAGAGACAGAGGCACTGGGGTGGATCCTTTACTGTGCATGGCGACGTGCATCAGCCCCTGCAGACACACCCAAGTACCCAGGAGAGGCTTTATCTGAGCCCACCTAGGTTAGCTTTGAAAGATGCACAAGATAAAAGAGCCTTCTGTGGGTCTTTTTTTATGATTGTTACGAGTCAAAGTACTTTTGTTTGAACTTTTTTTTCCTTTTTTCATAGAAATGAGTTTTTGAATAAAAGAATGTGTCAATGAATATTTTTTGTTAGCCCCTCAAAAAAAAAAACCCCAACAATTAACAGATTTTGGGGTTTATATTTTTATTCAGTTTCAGATTTTTGTTAAATAATGGATCCTATAATCAGTCTAAAAAGAAAAAAAGTCCTACAGAAAACCAATCTCTATTTTTCAACAAATTGTACAAAGAATGTATGAGCACATAAAATACAGACACACTAAACTCTTTCAAATTGGTTGAAGATTATGTGCATGTTGTCCTACTGCCACAGGATGGTACCAGTTCAAGGCTTCATAGGAGCATAAGCCAATTTATTTGGTGCTCATTCTTGGAATGTCAGCAGAGCAAGATCTGGGGAAAGGAAGCTGGAGGAAAGAAGAGCATGTCCCTCTGATCCTCCTCTCCCCTCTACATCTCCTGCCCTTTCAACTGATCTGATTATTCTGCTCCGGCACAAGCATGCCAGCAATGTTTCTTCTACAGAAAAGAGAAGGCGGGCCTGGATTAAAAAGATGGAAAAACCTCAGGGGAAAGAGAAAGAAGAAAAAGGAGAGTAGGACTAATTAGTCCATGCAAACTTTTAGGGAATCCTTCTTAATGTCCCAAAATAATTCCAGTACTTGCCTTTTGTGAAGGCAGAAGTAAAAAGTTGTTCTCTGTTTTCCACTGTTCAGGCAAGAGATAGAGATGAGCCAACTGCACAATATACTCTGCTCAAACAATTGCACTTTTCTCCTAGACACTAGCAGAATATACAGCTGCAACTACCTAGGTGTTCGGGGAAGTCTTTGAGCATAAACTGATGCTTAGTTTGCCTAGGCAAAAACCTTGGCCCTCAGCAAGCCCTTCTGAATTCTGCTGGGCAGAGTGGGGCAGAAAAAATACTAAGGGCCACACAAGCTAAGCAGCTTCAAATGTTTTTCCCCCAGCCTTATGGATGGGAGAAGAGATTTTTTTTTGGCACCTGACCCAGGGACCCAAGTAACATGTTCATATATTACTTTTTAGCTAATACGATTCAGAGCAATACCCTTTTTGCTTTCTCTCTGTTCTACATACACTGGAGAAATGAAGACTGTAATACACAGTTCCAGGAAAGGAACACAATAAAGCATACTTACACTATATATTACTCCTTGGTACAAAGAATAATAGTGAAAATCCCTGGCATAGTCATATATTATCTATATGCTGCCGTCTGAGAATTCTGCGCATATTTTTTTATCACAATGTACAATTGTACTGCTCACAAATGTGAAAAGGCTGATATTTTATATCACAGCTATATGTGCGTGTGTGCGTGCACACCTGTGTGAGTGCTTGCGCAGGTGTCCACATGCACATGCATTCCTCCAGCTCTGTATTTAGATTTAGTTTGATATTCCTTGTTTCTTCCTGTGTCAGACCTGCACTGTCCATGTGCGAGGAAGCAATCATAATAATGACTAACCTGTCAGTCATGCTTGAACTGCTCCTGACAAAAGGCTGGGGTGAAGGAAGAGGATGTGAAGCTGTTAACCTATAACAGCAGAAAGTGTATATATAAAGACCTAAGCTGGCTTGAGATGGCAATAAAATTAAGAGAAGATGTAGAAAAAATACAAGCTGGTACGTAGGCGTTAAACTTGAAGCCAATAGTACATCATGAGATATTAACATTGCTTTAATGAACGCAAAAGTGAGACTGCTTTTTTACCAGCTAAGGATCCTTTCAAGAAAGACAAAGTGCAGCTGAGTGCAGAACGTGGCCCTCTCATCTAATTCCCCTGAATGAGGAAGGTGCCATGTAAAGTTGGCTTTGACTTTTTATTTTTTTTTCTTTTAATGTGAGTTTCTGACTTCAAATGTTACTCCTCAAGGCAAATTTTTAGCTTTCAAAATTTTACTGTCAGGAAGCGTGTGTGTGTGTGTGGTGCTGGTGGGGATGGTTTCTGCACCACCTAATACCTTCATGTCGTTTCCAGCATTATCATTCACAGACTGAACGTAAATACTGGTGGTACACAGAATTACACTGAAGTTCAATACTGGTGGTACACAGAATTACACTGAAGTTCATATTTTTATTTTTAAACTATTATGCTTTCTTCTTATATGCTGTTTCTTTCCTATTGTTTTTTTCAGGGACAGCTTCATTCAGAGTAATGGAGCACTGGGTATTAAATTAGTGTGCCTGTAGTCCAATGAACTCAGTATGCTGCTCATCTTGTTACTATACTTAATCTAAATAACCTTTTTTATGCTCTGCTGGAATGGCATTTTCAAAAGGCTATATAGTAGTAAATGAGTGTATATGTCAGTAAGGATTTGGTAGACAAATCAAATGTCCCTGACAAGTACATTTATTCATTACTATTTACTACACACTCTAGTTTGAAGGACAATTTTTGTGATCGGATCATTAACATTTACTGTCATTTTTGGCAACATTTTCTAACTTTTCTCTTTACCTCCTTTCTTGCTTGTTGTGTGCTTAGCAGTCTCTGCCTAACAGAAGTTAGCTTTGCAAGGATTATATCACCAATATGTTAAGCAGATCTTTTTTACCCCTGTCAAGCTGGTTTATTGCACAGAAGGCGCCTAAGTATTAAAGTAAATGTTAAATACAAGGTTCCTAAGTGCAGCATTAAGCATCTACTACAGTTACAGCCTTGATAAACAGCAGAGAATATTTTCCTACGAGATCACCACTTCTTGACAGGCATATTTACATATTAATTTTTTCAGGCCAGATCTTCCGTAGATATAAATCAATACATTGATCCCAAACTGAAAGCTTGCCTCTGACATTGAAAAATACCATGCAATTATGTGAAGCTTCAATATATTTTGCTCCTTTTTTTATTTTTTTTTTTATTTTTTTACTGAGACTTCATTTGAATCAAATCGATTTCAGTAAACTTTTACTTAGCAAAAAGTAAATGAGGAAAATAAGGAGTTTTCCTGTTTGGCAGCATGTGTCCTTTATCTCATCAAGTGTAAGATGGCAAAATTGCTCATAAAATTGCTGATGTTGGCAAGTGCTGGAGACTGTGGGAAGCAGAGTCTGGGAATAAAAGCACTGTCCTCAGGCAGATGGAATGTCAGAAGAGAAGCACTAAGATCACATCTATGAAGATTTCTTCACCAATGAGGCACAATATAATAGAATTACATCTCTAAGAGTTTGTGCAAATCTATTAATCCAGAAAAATACCCTGTCTCTAGGGCATTTCCAAGCTAAAACCTTTGTATAACAAAGCTCCCAGTCTATTTCCAAGCTAAAACCTTCCTATAACAAAGCTCACAAAAATATGCGAGTAGTCAAAGAAGCCTCCCATGGTCAAAGTTGTATCAGAAGTTTATTTCACTTTGGAATGTGGCACCTGGCATGTTACTGAAAGTTCAAGTTATCCACTTAAAGCCAGTGACACTATTTTCAAGTGACAAAACCAAGGAAGGACTAAAGGGTACCTCAGTTGCTTGCAAAAAAAGTGGTGGGTCACCAGGATTTAGCTGAGAATTAAATCACTCAAAGATAGATTGTGGTATCTTCAAAACAGAACTAATTGCTACAAAAAAAACCCAACCCAACACCCCCCCCCAAAAAAAAAAAACAAAACCAAAACAAAAACCCAACAACCGCCCCC
>VXBL01001292.1:51031-63521 GCA_013400195.1 Aramus guarauna
CCCCACAAATTACTAGGAGCATTGTCAACGCAGCAGAGATCAAAATAGCAGACTGCACCCAGTTCTGCTTCATGTCTCATCAGGGCTTACTGGAAAATATTGAAGCATCAAGCACAATGATAAAAATTTGGGGAGAAGGAGGAGAACTCTAAGGAGTCATAGACTTCTGTGTGAATTGCCACCTTGCTGGCAATCCTGATCACCTATTAGTCAGTACTAATTAAGTCTCAGAGTAAATGAAACACAAAATGAAAATTTGCCAAGAATATTAAAATAATTACAGTAATATAACAACTTTTTTTTTTTTTTTTTTTAAATCTTCCTTTATTATTTACGTTTCTTGGGAGTTAAGAGGAAAGTCGAAACATTGACATTACATGTCAGTTTTCCCTAAGCAGTCTAACATGGCTCCCCAGCCAGCACCAAAATCTGTCTGCTCGCTTGGCTAGCTGTAAATAAGTACAGAAGTTGGATGCACAGATAGCCTAACCCACCTGTTCTCCCCAGGACAGCCATGGGGAGCTCTTGGGAAACCGGGACTCCTGACAGCAGTGGGCTTGAGTCAGAGTTTCTGGTCAGTGGAAATGACTTTCAAGACAAACAAGAAATCTGCTTGGAAAATTGCTGAAAACTGTGGTGTTCCCGAGAAACATTTTAATTGTGACAAACTGCCACGTTCCACTGGAAAAGAAGTTTCCGCTGCAGCATTTCTTACTGATTCTCATAAGAGCAGTTTGGATTTCCTCTTTCCAGCTGAGCCTATAAGCAAGTCTGTTCAGAAGATCATCTTGCAATGGTGGATCCAGCAGAGTCAGGCAGAGCAGATACACGAGGAACTCTGGGTTGTCTATTTTTCAGTTTCTTTCCTTACAATTGCATTTTGAATGCAAAGGCTTTTGCTCTGTTATCCTAAAGCATCCCCCAAAAGTTGTAAGTTTGGGGTTTTTTGTGGTTGTTTTTTTTTCTAATAAGCCTCTTGCTGCTGCATTTTGCAGTGCTATCAACTTCCCCTCTCCCTCAGATTGTACCACCAGGCATGTGGTGTTGTGAGCACTGTTGCTGCAAATACCTTACTCAGAGATTCATAAAGGAGGAAATATGATAACTGAGGAGGTCAGAGAAAGCAAATGCTGGATGCTAACTTAATTTCCACAGTGTAAAACAAGTCCAATGAAATTTACAGAGCTACATAGGTTTAAACTAAAGGTAAATAAGGAGAATCTTACAGACTGCAAAAAACTGCCCAAGGTAATACAATATTATATAACAAAATTTAACATAATATTCCAGATGAAAGCTTAAGCATGTGTAATCTGGCAAAGCTCTTCTTAAAATTGTTTTACCCCAACGCGGGCATGGTCTCCGTTTTGAATTATTCATCCTTCATTCTGCCTTTCAGTCCTTCTGTTCTCTGTTCGAGAATACACTCCGTAAAGATGAATGTGAATAACTGGTGCTGGATAAGGCTTTCAAAAGAGACAGTTTTACCCTTCACCCCCAAGCACAGGGACACAACATCAGAACATTGACCTTACCAAGCCATCTCCGTGTTCGAATTTCAGTAATCCTACGTAGGCTGGCTTATTTTTTCTTGGATGAAAGTTATTTTCTTTGAAATGGAAAGGGATTTACTGTGGAGCTGTTTAAAAAAACCACAAGCATAACATATTGGCAGAGACATATACAAAAGATTCATATATACTGCATATATACTGCATCTAGGGTGGTGTTTGGAAATTCAATATGAATCCCTCTTAATAATCTTTATCTGCCCAGATTTATGCAGACATAGCTAGAAAAACACATTTGTGTTGGTCTGATCTTTGTGTCTAGGTCCGCCCATAATATAGACTTGGGAACCATGCCACACACTCGGGTTTTTTTGTGGTTTCTTTGTTTATTATTCCATAGCAGCACCAAAATATTAACATCAAAGCAAATGTAAGCTAAAAATACAGCAGCGCTTTTAAGTCTTACCTTGCTAAACTTATCTTGGAAGTGCGAAGGATGTGGGCTATATAACTGCTATTTAAAAGGCACAAAGGATACAGAGGCTATCTGCCTTCAGAAGGTTACGGTTTCTTCCACTGGAGGAGAAGTGAAGAAGAGAAGAAAAAGAGAGGATATAACATCTAGGGGGAAAACAACCCACAAGCAAACTATCTTTGACTTCTCAAGGATATTAAAACCTCACAGTTTCATTTCATGTTTCACGGGTTGTGCATCGTGTAGTCCCACAAATCTTGGAAATTAGAGGGATGCAGGGTCTGCTGTGCTTGCTTACTTCCAGGCAGTTGCTACGTACCGGCAGGGCAGGCAGCTCCATCTGCTGCATTCAGACATGGCCTACAAACTTCACACACTGGTTTTAGAGCTGCCTCATTTTCCCAGTCCCCACCACCATCTGACATCAGGTTCCTTGTTCTATCAAAGCCTGGGAGGAGGAAAATTGGATGTAAAATACAGGTATTCGCTTCAGGCAAAAGCGTGGGATCTTACAGCGTGTCTGAGGTCTTCCCTGTGGTGGGCTGGAAAACTAGTCGTAAAAGTAAAACTGTTCCCTGCAAGTGTTCCTGAGTCAAAAATGGCAAGTGGAAATAATGGAAACTTTGCAGGTTGGAAAATTAAGTTGCCCAGCTCGGCAATTAGTATTTCATAAGATAATTAGCTTTTAAATAATAGGATGGAAGTAGTTGGGGAGCAGGGACAAATAGAAGTCATCTTCCAAACAAAGTGCCAGAGGCAGCAAATCAATCCAAAGCACAAATATCCAGCAAAGACATATCTACCCAAGAGATAATGGGAACTCAGGACCTTTCTTTCCCCACTGTTTCTCTCACAGTTTCTGTCTCTTACAGTTTTATTTTACTTTCTCTTATAGAAAATACATGACAGCGGAACATCCAGCTGCTTATGGAAAATTCAATAGCTTTTGTGATTTAAATCAATATGATTTAACAGGTGGTTGTTTTGCTATTCACATTTGAAAAATTACTGCAATTATAATTCTGCCATAATAAAGTGTTCTTTACATTCACAGCCTCTGACAATCCTTGCTCAATTGCCAACTTTCCTCACATCTCTGGTAGTACCAGATCTCTGATAATCCTCTCCCACTCATCCTAAAGTTTCTTGGCCTACCTTAAGACAGCCATTGTATCAGCTTTTTGGGAACCGCCATCGTTAACACTCGAGGTCTTTGTTTGTGGATGTTGCCACAAAACCACTGTTTGACAGTCTGCAAAGCTCACAGTGGCAGGTCCAGCCTTAGCCTTCTGGCCATATTTAAAGCTAGAGATAACAAGAAGTGAGAAGCAAAAGTAACAATAAGCGTTTTTTCTAAAGAATTCACCACTTTTCTCAGGTGAAAAAATGACCAGTTATAATTTTGATTTACATTTTATTTCCTGTTTTATTGCCCAGCTGGAATTATATTATTAACATTCAGGCCTTCTTATGACTCATAAGTTAAGGATCTAAAAGTTAAAAAGTTATTTGGGATGGCTGTAAATTTTGGCCCTGCAAATTAAGAACCTTGTATAACCTAGGCTGACAGAAAGACCATGCAAACCTGCCCCATGCAAAGAAACGTGCTTGGATGTACCCTTCTGTTGTGCTGTGCTCCTCCGTTGTGCCACTTCAGCCTCATGCGAAGACAGGAACTGGTCTGATTGAAACATGACGTCTGGGGAGCAGTGAGGTGGGGTTTTTTCCCCTCTTTCCACCTTCCACATGTGGGTTTCAAAATCATTTTGACTCATCCTACATGTCAGAAATGTAAGTCTGAACATTTCGAGGATGTTGGAGGGGGGAGGGGGATTTTTTAAAAACCAAATGACCATAATTTGTATGTGACATGTTTTGGCAACCTTGAGCCCAGATGTAGCCAATTTCCACTGTGCATTTTAAAATAAATAAAGGGCTGAAAATTACAAAGATTAAAAACAAGCTGTTGTTGAAGCCCTGGTAAAGAGTTTTCCAAAAGACAATCAGAGGCTTATTGTGCACACACAGTATGGTACTTTAACCACAGAGCATCTTTTTTTTTTTTTTTTTCCTAGTACAGAGCCTCTCAATGACAGGATGAAGGCTTCAACCCTCCTGATCTGTGGAGGGTGCAGTGTCAATTGTTTGCAGGCTGAGCATCCCCATCAGCATACGCAGCCACACATTGCCACAAGAGCCTGGAAAAATTAAAGATATCCTGTTGTATCAATAGGGTTGCTGCAAGTTCCAAGATGGAATGGCATCTTGTAAATGTTCTTGTTATTTTCTACTTGATTCATCTGACTTATTTTCCATAGTTTATAAGCAGATTAGTTGAATAATTTTGTACTCTTTTATTTTTCTGTTCCAGAGTCTTAAAAAACACTAAATTTCCCCTTGAATTCAGTTTAGTACCAGATTTTATTAATCAATACTAGATTTCAGTGTAATTGAAGGCAATTTGACCAAAAATGCAATATTAAAGTTTGGGACCAAGGTGTCTTTCAAATGCAGCTACTTATTAGAAGACAAACAGGCTTGCAAATACCTTTGGCTTCCTTCTTTTCAAAGAACAATGCAGTTCTATGCTACAACCTATACAGGGGTTAATTTCTGAACCCAGTGAACAATAATTTTATGTACATATAAGGCTTTGTTTGCTTAATAAACTAAACAAAGTGGTTTTTTATGGTGTTTAACCTTTTACAGATCATTTTGCTACTGCCTTCCAGCGAAGTGATTATTTATTAATTTTGACTGTGTTTACCCCACCATCAAGTATTATTTTTCCTTCTATAAGGTTTACTTTGAGATTAACCTATGGGTTTTGTGTTTGGTCAGAAATCCTTCTGTCTGGGGAGTCCAACAGTGCCTGAGTCCTAAATGACTGGTTTAAGCCTTTCTGTCTTCCCAGCCTATAAAACAAGGATAATAAGTACTTCGCAAACAGGGCTGCCGTGAGGATTCATCAGTTAATGTTTGAAGAAGGCATGCTGATGATTTAGCATTAACCTATAAGAATGTGTGACTTTGGAGTTTAGGTACCACTGCTGCGTTTCCTATCGACGGAATAACTAACAGATGAAGGGATATCTCACGCAAGACATTCTCCAGCAAATGCGTGCCCTCTGGAGTACAGGATATTACTTAATCACCCACAATTTCTTCACCTTCACAGCAAGACCGCTCACATTGCTTCCGAAAGTAATCACACAGTGTACGCTTTAACCTGCACTCAAACACTGAGCCTTACCAGGTTCATCTGTCATTAGGCGTAAACGAGGTTTTAGAGAGTACCCCAGTAGATGTACACAGGTAGGGCCTAATTAAAGACTTCAGGGGGTAGTAGATTGGGACAGACAGGCTTGCAAGGAGTGATTTGGTGTTTGTACAAGAAAATGTATGAGTTCAAAAATATAATAGATGTCAATCTGCATATCAGTGAGACTATTGCAACCTGTAGCTGAAGTTCACTTACCCAAGCAGTTACGGTCAACAAATTTACAAACAAATTAGATTAATTATTTCAAGTTGCTGTATCTGACCTTCCTTCCTGAGAACTAGCAATTAATGAATGAAATGGATTAGTGAGCAAGGTGAGGAGTAAAGATCTGCCAAACAGGTGGAGAAGCACGTAGCTATAAACACTGTCGAGAACCACCAGAAGAAATGATGGTATTTCCAAGAGCACTGCAGAACCTCACCTGCCTGTCTCTTCCCTCCCTTTCTTTGCCCTCTTTCTCTTTCGTTCTTGTTTCTCTTCCTTTTTTTTTTGTTTTGTTTTGTTTTGGTTTTGTTTTGTTTGTTGTGGGTTTTTGCTTCCAACTTTAACTGAACAACCAAAATTCCACAGTCAAGTGAAATCCCTATATTCTAAGAAAGTCAGAGGAACTTGGTAAGATGTTACTGATAAAAGTTATCAGAATCAGATATTCATCCCCACTCTTCTTTCCTTATCCCTGTGTTCCTCTGCAAGGCACCAGTGTATTCCCATCCCACCAGTGATAGGCGTTGCAGTGATAATTATTTCATTTTGACACACTTTAAAAATCAACTATTCCTATTTCTCCTATTCTTTCTGGGTTTTATTTGCTTCTTATGTCAGGGGTTTTTTTTAAGAAAGAACATTTTTTTTTTTCCTTACACTGACTTAAGATTTGTTTTGGTTGCCTCAAACTTTTGTACAACATCCCTGCAGTGTTTAAATTAAATACTATAAATTGACTATCCATCGTAAATCTGTAATATTGTGTCCCATGCTGCTAGGAAAAAAACATAAATCAAATTCAACCAAGCTTCACAAGTGGGAAACATAAAGTATGAACTTTATTGATCATGTCTATATGTATGAGTATTCACACAGCAGTTATTAAATTCCTGAAATCCTATCCCAAAATAGGCTGTAATCAGAACAGAATCTCTAGCTTGGTTTCTTGGAATATTTTTCTTTGCTTCATTCAAGATCCAGGTTTGGAACTTGGCAGAAATATTCCTTGGCAGGCTATTACTGGTAATGCTGTGTTGAATGACATCTGGGATGAAACAACTCAGACTTGATTACCACTACAGTGTATTATCTCCAGAAGCAGGAAGGAACGGTGTACGCTCTTGGACATGGTCAAAATCCCAGCCTAAACCCAATCTCCAGAATCAACAAAGAATTATGCAGAATCAAGTATGCTACCCAGTTAAATGAAGTATCTTTGATCCAACTATGTGCTTCTTGCTCTCAAAGAAAGAAAAGTTCTGATAGTTTTATGTTATGGACTGCTTAAAAATAAAGATGTGCGGGCTGTCAAATATTTTTTGTGACAAAGATCTGATCGAGTAATTATCTGCAACAAATTTCGGGTCCAATTTCTGCTACCCAGACCCTTTTAGAATTCACCAGAGGGTGATTTTGGCAGCCTGTCAGCAGGAAAACAAGAGAATGAGTTGGGAAACATTAATAAAAGTTGAAAACAACAGCTTCTGAAGCATTTGAATCGTCATTCACATGCATGCGAAGAGGCTGCCAGATGAGAAAATAAGAAAATAGGCTGATGGGAGATAAGAGAAGACCAGAAAAGAGGCATTGGAAAGTTATATTCAGAAACCTGATGTGAAATTGAAACTATTGTCTTTTTTTTTTTTTTTCTAAGCTCCTTCAATGTGGCATTTCTTGCAAATTCAGAAAATGAGTCCTTATGCCCTGTATCCACATACGCACACCCACTGTGTTTAAACACCCGCAGTAGAACAGATCCCCACTTTTGTCTGCTTTAATTGAGAAAATCATTAAGTCCCAACTGAGAGAGGAGGGAAGACTGTAATAGTCACTCAGAGACGACAAAGCCAAAACAGTGAGGAATGCAGCTACAGCCCCTATAACCAGCTAACTTCTGCTTGGCAAGGAGAGGGAGGAAATCTTGGTACCTCGTTGCAACAAACATTGCACCTTCCATTTTATCTTCTGTATTACCACATTCAGAAGAAACATGCTCATAACTGTGAGCAAATGCAAATGAGATGCTTAAAAAAGAAGGAACATGCTTTGTAGGAGGCTGTGCTCAATCTGCAAATTTTGATTCTGTCTTTCACTGAAAATCCCACCAAAAAAAAAAAAAAAAATTAACATCCTGGTTTTGCAGTTTTCCTCCCTCCTTATTTTTTTCCTCCCTCCTGATTTTTTTCCCATTTACCACCATCAAAGAAATAAAATGAAAAAAAAAAAAAAAAGAAAAAAGAACCTGAATACGGGCAAAATGATTAAAAAAGTATTAAAAACAGTTGTTCCTCTACTAAACAGGTTTTTGCTTGGTGAATATTGGTTAACTTTTACACACATCCTCAACATGGCAATATATCAGAAAAGTAGAGTACAAAAAATATAAACTCTTGGTCTCTCTGGCAATGATGAAATTCTGAAAAATATTCAAAAATTATCTCCAAATCCATATCTATAACTTTTGTATAGATATAAAAGTTTACATTTCAGTGTGATATCCAAGCAAGCTGAATAGAATGCACAGATATATTTTACTGATGTCTCGAAAGAGAAAACCTGCACAAGTTACCAGGGTAGAGGATTTTCAGCCTAAAAGACACTTTGTGTAATAGAGCAACAAAAAGCACTCAGAAAGTTATTTAGGAGTCGGGAGCTAAGGACTTGGGGTAAAAAAAAAGCAAAACTATTGACTTGAGTAATGCTTGGATTCAGATTCCCATTTTCTCACTGTGGCAGTATTAAAGGTCTTTAATGACAAAACAAATTATATTTGCAGTTCTTTTAAAGCTTTTTTACTCCATGTGGAAGTACTAAAAATGCCCTTAGTCTATGTAAAAATAGACCTTACATATCTGAGGTAAATGACTTAGACCTTCTCCAAAATAGCACAAAGGAAAAAGATTCCAGATTTTTAAACCTGTGCCCTAAATCTCTATGACTTGTATTTTAGCCCTACAGGAGTTCCTACGCTGCTGTGAGGCAGCGTATGTGCTTGTCCTTCTGATCTCTAGTTTGGAAGGTGTGGTAGCACCAATATGTCATTCTAGACATCCTCAAAAATCTCAAAGTTCGTTACATGGGAAATTATAAATATTTCAACCTTTATCTTCACCTTACATTTTGATGAGAAAAATCAGCTAGCCACATGCAGTACACAAATAAGAAACAAACCAAAATTAGTGCTTAAAATATGATGTGTTTTATTTCTAAAAATTTCAGTTTTCCTTAACCTGCACTCTCACAGACAGGAGTGATTTGAGATGCAGATGCCCTGCACAGTGGTGACTGCACCGGCTCTGGATCTCAGAGCAACTCAGCTTTGCCTTACTGGCTTGGGTGCAGCTAATACTTGCTGTCAGTGTGTTACGGTGTGTTACCCACCACCGACTGCTGCGAGGTTGCTGATGTCAGCAGCGCCATCAGCTCTGCAGCGTGGATCAGCATTCGACCTGGGAGGAGGTTGAGCTGTACAAGGGGAGATGGACTTACCCACGAGCATGAGTCAGAGACGAAAACAGGAACATCAAATGCAAAAACTGCAGCACCTGTAAGAAGTGGCAAAATCTCAGGGTCACGTTAATGTTACCTTTCTTAGAACATGATGGTTTGGGTTTTGTGATGGAAAATTGTAGATGTTAAGGAAAAATGTTATCAGCATTTTAACATGGAAAGTTTCTCTTTTGCTGTAACTAGTTCCCCCAGACCCCCCTCAAAAAAAAAAAACCCAAAACAACAACAACAACAACCAAAACAAAAACAAACAAAAAAACCCAACCAAACCTAAAAAACCAACCAACTAACCAACCCCAAACCCAACAACTGCTTTGGAGATTTCTTTCTAGTACTGTCATCAGGGCCTGATTGTGTAGGCCCTCAGATACCAGCTAGAGAGAGCTAAGTAGAATCAGGATTTCTGTTTATATTTCTAGATATCATGGTTCAGTATTTTTACTTGTGTAAATGCTAATGAATGATGTAACATTTCAAAGTTACATGCTACTGAGATACACTTTCCAGAAAATTAAAAAATAATAAAAAAATTAAAACCTTAAGTATTACATTTTTAACATGCACAGTTTCAGATTCAGAGTTCAGGATCAAAGCAACTAATCTTTGAAAGGTAGCATTTTTAGCATTAGATGTACAATTCTTATTTCTGCTGTTAAAATTACAGACCTACTGCCTTATTATTAAAAAAATGCATGTGTACAGTGCTATTTGCATAAACTTGTGTTCTGGAAAGCATATCCTCTGTACTTTACAAGACTTTACACTTGACTCTAACTGCATCCAAATGGAGGTCATGATCATACCGCTATGTTTTGTGACCTAATTATCTCAAAAAAAACAAAGCACAAAAAACTGTTTTAAAAATACAGCCAAAATACTTAGAATTACTTTCTCTTTCTTCCCATAATAAGCATACCACAAAACCATCACAGTATGCTAGATCAAAATTAACATTTTCTACAATCTTTTCCCTTGTGTTTTCAGAAGAATTTTGGTGACTGATACAAAAAAGCTAGAAATAAAGGTATCTCCAAATACTTATTCATTTCTTCCAACTTTCAGAATCATGGAGGAAAGATGAGGAAGCTTCTAATTACTCTTTTAACTTCCTTGTAAATTTTTATTACCAGTTGTAAGAACAGAAATGCTGAAGTAGCAAAAGAAAGGTGATTATCACAACAGCTCTAGCCTGCTTGAAACCACAGAGAAGCATTTTGCCAAAATCCTGATAAGCAAAAGGATGGCTCCAGATAAGCATTTTGTGGGACTTGATTCATCACTGAACTGAATAATCTCCAGGCTTATTCTAATTCCATGGTGTAAAGTTCTGTTGTAATTGTGGAGGTATCGTATAGACACTATACAGTTACTAGCACAGTGACAGGTCAGCTTTCTGGGTTCTTCTTTGAACTGTGGAAGTTTCATCCATAATTTATTCTGAAACAGCATTTATGACCAGATTTCAGAATTTATTTTTCTTATTATTTTTCTTTTTGTCCTGTCTTTTTTTTTTTTTTACTGTCATGATCAACGTGATGAAGTTACCAAAAATTAATATCGAGCATTAGACTTGATTCTACAGAATGCAAGTCAGTAATCTTAAAAACCACTGTAGCAGGTAGGCAATGAGGTAGTCATCACACCAGCTTAAAGAAGAGACCCAGTAAAAAGTCATAATCATACCAGAGACAACTGAACAAGCTGTAAGTATTTCTTAACTTTTATAAAGGAAAACTTGTATATACTTCATTGACTTAAATGGAATTAGTTCCAGACAGTGGAAGGTATCCAGTGACATTAGTATGTTAACAACACTTGAAAAGAACATTTGTAAGGCCATTTTTCTAATAATTTAAAAAAATCTGTTTACTCCTTTTGCTAACAATAATCTTTTGAAGTCTTGTGATCTGCTTATATTAAACATTTTTCATTTCTAAATAAGAGATCCAGGGTGTTTAATTTTAAAAGTTTACGTTAAAACCAAATTGATCTTGGCAGAGTAAGCATCAAAGCATTTTATTTTTTATTTTTTAATTATATTTTTCATAATGTAAACCTTGTTATTGTTTCTTCAAGTACAGAGACAGCCAAGAAATAACAGTGACTACAAAAATAAGAATTGAAGGATAAACTTCAGTTTTCCTGTCAGGATACTTGAATTAAAGGCGCCGCTAGTTTAAAATAAATAAATAAATAGATCTATATATAAATAAATAAATCTGTCTCAGCTGGTGTAAATGAACATAGCTTCAATAGTTACACCAGACAGTCTTAGCAAGACTTCAAGTCCAAAAATGTACGATTTCTCAACAGGCTGTGTAATACTGAAATAATAGCGCCTTGTTGTGCTGGAAATATTGAGATTTCATTAAATCACTGAGATGACCATTTTTTCTCCAAAAGAGATGACCAGGTCTTTCGTCCCCAGTGACAATGAAATAATTTCTCTAGGTGACACAGCAGTGGGGTCTCCTAAGCAGCAGTCCCATTCCCCAGCACTCCCACCCCCATTCCCTCCCCAGGCACATCTGCTGGCTGATCCCTCCCGTCCTCTTCGGACCTTGTTTCCCGCGCGATCCCTGCTGAACGCATCTTCCCTGCTGCCAGGTCAGCTCTGTTCAAGGGAACCGCGGAAGATGAAGCATTTTGTGCGCGGCGAAGACGGGAGCCACCGCAGTGCCCTGTTGTTTCTCACCGGCAGGGACACGCTGGCTGTCTGGTGCAGCGGGCTCTCAGCGAGACCGCTCAGTGCCTACCGAATTCCTGGAAAATGCATTCACACAACTACGGGATTTTCTTATTTTCACACCTAACATGGGGGGTTTGGATACAATGACTGAAAAATTAATTGTACGATAAATTGTTGTGCACATTAGATAAAGCTTATTTTATGAAAACACAAAAATCTATAGCAAAAAAAAGAGAAATGGAGAGTGAGACGTCATGAATACATTCACTATAGGTAAGGAGATATTATTTCACCGCCAGCTTTGATTAAGGTACACATTTCTTCCCAATATCATCAGATTTACAGGCACGTCCAGTCAGCATGGATCAGTCATGTAATCTGTGGACAGCCTTCACAATTGGATTTTGATAAGAAAACACTCAGTTGAACAGAGTGAATTATACAATATGTGAGTAACATACCATGTATCAATTCTGCATAAGAGAAAAATATTTTTCAGTTATTGATAAAGACATGGTTTCATTCATTTTCATATCTTTCCCTGTGTATGTATATCATACAAACCAGCATACTTGTCATGTAATATTTAAATTTTTTAAAATATAGTGGCAAATTATATCTGCTGATATGACTTCCAATAACATTTACTAGAAAGCAGCTATGGGTAGAGAGTAAAGGAACATTAAAATTTTAATCTTGTTGTTAATAGCATCAAATCTGGTTAAGATATAGCCTGGGAATAACCAGGATAGCCAGCTTAGATCACAGAGCCAAGTGAAGTTCATAAAGCTCTAGGTTCACTGCAGCTGGGAAAAGTT
>VXBL01001292.1:63547-79902 GCA_013400195.1 Aramus guarauna
AAAAAAAAAAAGGAGGCTTTTTTTTTTTTTTTTTTTTTTTAACAGGAGGCATTTTTGCAGCCTTTATGACAGCTGAAACCCAACCCTTCCCTTCCCATGGTATTGTATACCTTATTAACTTCTGCTAATGAAAAGGGTGTGGGATTCAGTAAAGGGAAGGAAGGAGTCAAAATGTAAAAAATTAAAGGCAAAATTTAAAAATTGTTTGGATTTTATTGTTGCATTTTTCTGAAAGGTATTTTTTAACTTAAAAATCAATTTTAAAATTTTATAGGAAATTTACTTCAGAATGTTGCTATCAGTTCTAACATGAGCTGTGTGCCTTTGATAGTAAATACGATAATTGATGCAGCAGTGCATTTGTTCTTCTGCACACAGGATCAGGGGGTTTTGCCACCATTTCATTAACTGTAAGAGGTTTAGTGCAGACACCCGGATCACTTTGGGATTGACTGGAACTGCTAACTCATGGGTCAAAACTTCATTTCCCCTTCTTGGTTGCCTTTCCTGCACTCTGTCCTCACTGTGCTGGTGTTGGCAGTAAAGGGGAAAAAAAATCAAGAAGCAATATCTAATATGAGAGAGGTCCGACTGCCATGGTTTGAGGAATCCCAGTAGGACTGCACAGCCATTTTTCTTCTCCTCTGATTTTCTGTGTTCTTGGAGTTCCTGTGTTTACGCTGCCAGCTAGAGTGATCAAGTGCCAAGAGAAAGGATTCTGTAAATCTTTTAACACAGATAAAAAGCAGCATGCTATTTATAAAGATGAAGAAAGTCTGCTCTGCCCTTTTGCATCTTGAATTGTGAGATACACCAACGCAACAAGCTCTGCTCTTGCGCAGCACCTTTCTCAGTATTTCACCACATGTATTTTTACTTTTGGGGTGGGGAAGCCTTTCTCAGTAACGTTTGTGAAGGAAAAGAATAAATTTGGTAAATGTTTGCTTTGTGACAGCCTTCTGCCCTGTCGGATGAGCGCTACTCTCTGTTTGTTTCCCCTACAGCCCTTCCACCCTCGGTACAGAAAATCACGGCCGCAGGTACCGCTGCTGGGGCAAAATGGATGTGAAAGAGAAAGACCTACCAAAGGGTAGTGGTGAGGGTGATCAGCTCGGAGGCAGATTTTATTACCCTGGAACCAGCCTTCTCTTTCTTGACCACAGCCTATCTTTAGAGTCTGCTCTGGAAATCAATACAAAATTCCAGTGGGAGAAGCACCACTTTCCCAGTGCTCTTGTTACCAGGATTTTGAAACCTCTGATATTGTTTATTGTATAACACCAACCATGAAAAAGGTTATATTGCTTGCCAAACAATTATTTTATATTTATAAATAGTGCCTTTTATCAGCATCCAGAAGAGGACACTAATCTGCATACTTCCCCGAGTTTTATGGGAGCGTTAGCTTAACTGCTTTAAAAGCACATTCATCAAGTCATTCCTTTAGCTCCGGTAAGGCTCACAGCTGCATGATATAATAAAAAGTCAAGCTGGGGTAAAGGGTTACCATAACTTAGGATCACATTTTGGGCAATCAGCTCATCCATTCCTTCCAGCATTTATGTATAAACTTAAACCTGTCACCTGAGGAGAACATTGCCACATTTCAGCAAAGGCTTATTAACTATTATTCTTCATAAGTTTAAATTAAAAGATAGACGTACTCAAGGTTCTTTCCCCACACTTTTGAGGATGCAATTTCCTACAGTCAGGCTTGTTTATTGGCTTCACCGTGCCAGCTTCTGGTAACACTGCTTATGTTTGTTATGTTCGCAGTCACTTTTAATGTGGTATCTTAAATACCAAATGCAGGCATTTAGTTCATCTGAAAATTAAACACAAGGGACACAGGGTAATGATAAATGAAATTGTGTCAAGTGGAAGAGATATCTAGTCAGCACCAAAGGAATTAAGGTTTTACTCTGCATTATTTAATTAACAGTCTGCAGGAGGGGTTAATAAATGTTAATAATATTAACAGTTCATATGAGCTATTAAGATGAAGCAATCCGTCCTGTGATCTGGAAAGAGGACTGGAAAGCAAAAAGCTCAGCGCTCTCTCCCTGGCCTTGCTAGAAAATCTGTGTGCAGTTTTAAGCAGATGTCTTTTGTTGCATCTTCTAAACTGCCCCCTGACTCAGATGTCTGTGTTTTGGTTCTGGGGTCCAAATAATTCTTGCACTGAGTTTTCAGGGGCACTGAGCTTTCAGGGACACTGAGCATCCGCCGCAACTGATGTTCCAGTAAAAGTCAGCTACCCTGAGCTCACAAAAGTTGTGCTGAGAAACAGCTTCTGCCTTGAAAACAGTGTCAGTCCCAGATGATCCAGCCAACAGGATCACCTTCTCTTCACTGCAGGGAATGAGGGTATCCAGGGCTCCTGCTGAAAACAGGTCACCTACACCAGCTGTGCGCACCATTGGTGCTAAGTCACTGAGCAAGTTGGAGAGAGCGTGTTTAGCTGTGTTTCCTTTGGATTATTAATGTAGCTGTGCGAAGATGTTAATAACATTTCATCAGTGGTGGTCCCAAACTGCTGTGCCAGAAAGGTCAACTGCATAAAGAATTAAAAGCAAAGAAGAGCAACAAAAAACTACACTCAACTCAATGAACCAACCAAAGATCCCAATGCTCCAAACAAATAAATATCAATGCCAACTAATTCTAAATGACAGGTATAAGCATATTAGTTTGACTGTATTGGCTTTTAATATTTTTTCTGTAATTGTAGTACCGCATCGTTGGAATTTTTTTCGTGTTCATATTTTACTTCATATTTGGAGTGTTCCAAAGAGATATTTAAAACTGCAAAGGACATTATGGTTCAGAATGGTTTACTAAAGGATTTCAATGCCCTCTTCCCGATCATTTCAATGAACAGTGCCATCAAAATCACCCTGACATCTCTGATAAATTTTGAAACTGTATTTTCACAACACTTCAAGAACAGACTGTGTTCATATTGGTGTTTTAGTCCAGATCAGGAGTGTGCTTTTGAAGCACACTCCTCAATCATTCCCACATACCACATAATTTGATTCACACCACGTAGCAGTCTAAGAGTGCATGAACAATATCCCTTTGGGATTAAATTAAACTGGAAGATGAACACCAAGAACACAAGAAACCTGGTCCAAATGCTAGTGGGTTTTTAGTCCATGAGACCATGCCTTCCCTAAAAATGATGTGCAGTATGGACCTTGAATTCTCGGCACTAACAAGTTCACTTCAGAGATCCACTCCGTAAAGATACAGTTCAACACTGCTAGGACAGGAAAGTATTTGTTGACATGGCTCAGAGGAAAAAAGGGTAAGGGGAAAAAAGGGATATTTATAACAACTTTAGGAACTAACCAGCAGGAAATAAAATTTTGTCTTCCTCAGATTTCGTGAGTACAAAATGGCAAGTCCTCCCAAAGCCATGTAGTAACCCAACACATAATATTTGCAAGAACAGCTGCTGCACAAATTAATTTAAGTGCATTTTTTAAGCCACGAATACATCTGAAAACACTCTCACTAAGATGCTGCTTCTGAAAAAACTTGCCTGGCTAGCGCTGGTTTCAAGCAGATCCTCTAACCACAAAACTGCATTACCAGCTCCTAAACTTGTGTAACGCAGTGGAGGTGCATCTGTTTTGTCATCTGAGTACTATGCATAAATGCATTCAGGTACTGGACACCACAAAAGAGGTCTAACTCTTTCATACAGCTTTTATTTCAACATTTTTTTAAAAATACAATGTCTTGTCAGGTTATTCAGCATCTACTTTATTACAAGACAAGATTTAAATGGCATGTTTACTTAAAGCAGAGATCTGCAGTAACAGAACAAAGCTACAAACAGCTTAAATGAAAAATAAATTTCTAAGGCTGCTGCTAACAATTCATTTTTGCAAGCATGTGAGGTTCACTAATTAGCCTCAAATGTCTGTCCCTGATCTGGCATGCTCGGGAGAAGTCTCAGAGCTCTGTTTTAGCTTTGTGCCATTGTTGACTGCAAATATTAGAGACACAGAGCAGATTCTTGGTCCACAGTGGGTGGTGTCTCCCTCCATCTCAATTTCTTTTGCTTTTTCTCTGCTATGACTGGGCAATGGAAGACCTCGTGGTAACGTGGAGGATTAAGATATCTCCTTCCTCTGTCAGCCTCAGAATATCTTGATTAACATTTCAATCACATCTCTTAATTAGCATATTCCCAGCATAGACTTCAGGCTGCTTTTCTTTTTCAGAAGCCTATAAAGATGCATAGGTAAAATTGCACATTTCTTATGGCATATTATAGCGAATAGTAAGTACAATGTTCTTCACAGTGAAGTTACTGCTATTTGCTCTCCATGGACATGATATAAGGAAGGAAATGCAACTGCACAAGGTGACTTTTGGAATGGAATGCTTATGCACGAAGAAATACTTTCTTCCCTGAAAAGATACCTTTTGTATTAGGATATAATCGTAAGGAACGTATACACTAGTAAACTAAATAAAGCTCTTAGGAATTTGATTGTTCATATTCTGTTCATAATTGAATGGTCATTAGCATAGTTTTGGCCCAGAAAATGAGGTCTTTCCCAAATATTTCTTGGGCACAAACTGGGAGTCAACACAAAGCAAGGACTGTTCTCCACTTTTCCCTGGCTGGTAGCTTAGTTGTCAGTAGCCTCCCTTGAAGACAAGAGAACTTAGCAGAAGGAAGGGGTTCAGACTGTGCCAGCTAACCTGAGAACAAAAAAAAAAGCCCTAGCACTGTTCAGTTTACTAGCATAGGTGTAGCCACAACATCCCAGCATTTATTTTAGCACAAATAAGGTCAGCAGATGACTCAGGGAATTTACCTGAACAACATCCATTGCATGACTAAGAAGCTTTCAACCCAAGAGGCTGTTTCTTTGCTTTACAGTGTGATCTCTGACACTGATTTGTTATCTCAGATAGTTTCCTTTGTGAGCAGGGACTGTTGAAAGAGATGATCACGGTTGGTGCACTTCTGTCATCTTTGGAGCTAACCTCAGATGCACTTGGAGCCGTTGGTGCACTCGAAGCATCTGATACTGGATGAAAGCTTACCTGCTCAACACCATACCACCTTGCAGCAACAAACAGCTTCTCTAGCAACAAAACTCTGGAAAAGTATTCTGGAAAGACTTAAAGGTTGTCTTTGAATGGTAGTATACAGAAAGTTTGCCACAGAAAGACTCTTAATTCTGTAATATGGATCTGGAAATTGTAGGAGATAATTTCTAACTACAAAATGAACAAACAAAAAACAACAACAACAAAACAACACACAACACCAGAAGAGTAAAAAAGGGGGAAATGACACTGAAAAATAGATATTGTTCTTATATTTTCAAATATTTGCGCAAAGATTTGATTATAAAATTCCTATTAATATCAGTAGAATTTGTGATATGCAGCAAAATCCTTGTGAAAGACTTTACAAATACTTACAAACACCAAATGACTTGACATTAAATAGGAAACAAGAAACTTCCCCCCCTCAACCTACCTCTCCTCAGAAGTAGATTAAAAAAAAAAAAAAAAAAACACTTAACATGCTCAGAAATTTATTTATTTTATTTTCTATAACCTTTCCTATTACCTTATTTTACTGGTTATGCATTTGTGATTTAAATACATTACCGTAGAAAAAGTAGGATTATCACAACAGATAGGTGTGAGGAGGAGATTAATTTAGAACTGAAATGAAGACCATCCCTTGCTAGGACAAATGAAATGCTTGAGGCAGAGGCCTGGCTACACGTAGATACGGGTTTGGCACAATGGACATGAGAAGAAAGAACATAGCTGCTGCGGAAAGCGAGCGGGAGAAGTGAACAAACAAGCAATGTGTAGTGGTGAAACAGCAAGAGATGTACCATAAAAGAGCCAGAAGCAGACTTCTGTCCATGAACAGATGCTGAAACAGAAATGAACTTTGCAGCAAAGGCGAACAATGCCAGAGCTGCAGTCCTGTGGATGTAAGGGCAGGAATCCAAATGAAATCAGCATCTCATTCTGATCCACCCACTGCGCACCCAAAGTACCCATAAAGGGGCACTGCCCATCAGACTTAGCTTACAGTTTATCATGATGGGTTTCAAATACAAATACTGGAGCTGCGTTATGCATTTGGACTCCAATATTCACTATCTCAGCTGCTGTACGTTGGTGTAGGTCACCTCCATTTGACTATGTACATTTATACACACACACACCCCTGCGTATTCACCAAAGAAATCAGAGGGACTGGATTCTGTCAGTTGTAGTCTCAAGAAACATCTGCTGTTATCTGGGCCTTCAAATAGATAATGTTGAATTTTCGTAAGAAACATGATAGAACAGCAGTCACATTAAAGCAATTGACAGAATTCCCACCAGCTTCAGTGACATTATAGTTTGACCTCTTGTATCGCCCAGGCCCTCTGAAAACCTTGCACAACCACTGTTTTTCGCCATCTTTTGCCAAGGTTTTTTTTTTTCGCCATCTCCTTATTTGTTTTCTTTTTCCTTATGACTAATGCTGATCTACTATTTTTACAGATAGAACAGTTTTCCATTGGAGAATTCTGGTTCAATTACATCAAACATTTTCTGGAATTCATAGATAAACAAAATTTTTTACACAAGTTTTTTTTTTTTTTTTTAAATACTTCATTTTGACAAGGTCAAAGAACCTTGTTTCAGTGACTGTTTTGATTTGTGATTTTATGAACATTTATCACATCCAAGAAAAAACTTATTATCCTGTAGCTAATAATAGAAAAGTCAGAGCAAGTAAAAAAGAAATGCTTTTAATAAAATTAAGCAAGTCATGGGACTACTTAGATATTTCTGAGGTGAAATGATTTGGAAATGGCATCTTGTAAGAAATTGCATCTTTTTGTCCCAATTTGAGAAGAAAAGTGTTTCTGAACTAGAATGAAGACTAGGAATTCCAGGTAGCAGTTCCTCTCACCTCAAACTCTAAGGTCTTCAGGAGAACCAAAAATTCATTTCACATTATTTAGAGTGCACTACCATTGTCCATGGCTTATACAAGATGTTTCTTTCTGATCAGGATCCATACTGAAGAGCTGCTTTCCTTGCTGCCAGTTACGGCGATTATTCCCCTTACAGCTTCACACCTGCCCAGTCCTGACCTTCAGATTTGCCAAGGCAAAACAATACCTGTTTGAAGAGAAGCTACCAAAATATTCTGAAAAAAATGCTTTCACCCAATTTATAAAGATAGTGGTGGAGGTAGTGACAGGGAAAAAAAAAAAAAAGAAATCTTTCTTCTCTAAATGCTTCCAGAGTCCTACAGCTGGAGTGCAAATGAGGAGACTGTTCCTCCCAACTTGCAGAGCTGCTGTCACTGTCTGATTGCAGCCATCTAATCCTGCGACAACATTTGGACATGCTTCTTCGCACCTGGAAGTTTAAATAAGGTGGCTCAGGTGCAAAGCTCAGTCTTGTGGAGTCTGATGTACAGACTCTGGATACTCTATGCTGAGTACAAACTATCCCATTGGCAGAAGAATTATATTTACTTCTTTTCCCCCCTCCCCCCCCCCATCATTCATGAGTGCTTCCTTTCATTACAGCAGGAGATTGTTCATTTTGTGGCAGAAATTGTTGATGTACTTGATGTTCAGTCACTTTTATAACATCAGGCAAACCCTCCCCGTACATACAGGCATGCCGTTAAGTACTCTTGGACTTTGAAAGCACAGGGTATGAAATGGTGCCCTGTTACTTACCTTGCTGGTTATTCTCATGCTCTAAGCAGTTTGTAAAGAAATGAGAGCTCAGTCCAAGACAACAGAAATCTTTTTAAGTGGCAGTGGGACGTTTAAACCAGCTGACAACAGAGCACATATGTTTGGACTACAGAATGACAGGTTACTCTGCATTAAAGATGTGTTGTCCTGACTGTACATAGTGATGCTTTGCTAGACAGGCAAATGCAAACATGTGAACTCCATTCAGCTCGTTATTGTGCAAATTATGAGGAGGTGTAGCACTATAAGCACCAATTCTGTTAATTATCTAATCACAGGGGTGATGATAGATTTTTGTAAAGTATAAAGATCTATGGTCTAGTACGAGTGATATTCTGTCTTAACACCTCATTTTCTCATGAATGAATTGAGCTTGACTTGCAGGTGGAGTTCAGGTGGCTGAAGGCTGCCCCATAGCAGTGTTGCGTGAAGTTGACTACACGCCATCAGATGAACACTGTTCAAGCAAAACCAATGGCAGCTTCAAATGATTGCGTCTCCCAGTTCCAGCCCCCGTCTGACTGGGAAATTTCTGCATTCTAGGTGTGCATTTGCCTCTTCACACTCATTCAAGATAATTTCTCTCTTAAAATAATTTTCTACCTTTCTGTTAGAGAAAAAGAGGATTAAAAAAATACATGAAATAGTAATAGCTGACTCAAACCTATCAGATGCACTCTGTTTTGTTCTGCTTTGTTGCTCAGTTTGGGGATTTGAACTGTAAGTAATATCACATATGTGGAGATTAGGTGTATGTCCCAAGAGAAAGTGACAATTTCACAAGTCCACAGTGAAACTGCTAGCTCCTGCTTATATTATATACTGAGCTTTGTAGGAAAGTATGCAAAATCAAGTAAAACTTTCTAACTGCTTCAGTTTCCTGTTATATACAGGGAAGGGAAGGGGAAAAAAAAAAAAAAAAAAAAAAAAAGAAACTTCCTTTCTGCTGGACCAGTTTCACGTATTTTGAACTTCTGATTTTTTCCTAGCTTCTCTTTGTTAAGCAGCAGAGCTTCTGTGGTTTGGAAAGACAGTGCTAAAAGGGAGAGCATAATCATAGTTGTGTGCATTTGTGCTATTTCATTAACATATATGTAAAAAAAACCCCACCAGTATTTGAATGTAATAAGTAGGACTTTTTTTTCCTGTGAACAGTTAGTGGCATTAATGCATTTTTGCCTATATTGCTTTCTCTTTACATTTGCTTTCAGTGAACCATCTAGGAATTAAGTTTTACTAACATGAATATTCATTCTTTCTGTTACCTCTAGTGGCTTTGGATCACGCCCAGAGCGTAGTTGCAAGTGTATATACATGAATATTTACAGGTGCCAAATTTTATATCCGCATTTGCAAATGCTGCACTAGAAGTTGTTTCTTCCATTTCCAGTCACAAACATGACAGTGCCATATCTCTCTTTTGACCTATCACAACAGCTCCAGTCTGAAATGATGATTATTCATGGAAGACTGTGCATGATCAAAACAGAGTTAAAAAGATTTGCCAAAACAAAATACAGTGAATAATTGTGAATAATAAATTCCAGGAAATTACAGTCTGAGAGCAGGCTTTCCACAGGCTTAAAAGGAACATCAAATAATTTTTTTGTCATCTCTTCTCAGTATCCACTGCATCAAATTTCTTACTGCAAAACAGTTCAGAAAACCCAGCATAATCTTTAAAGTGCATCAAACTTCTGACGTTACATCTGTAGAGGGAATAAGCGGTATAAACCTCAGACATGGCATTACCCCATTGCTCTGTCTCTGCCGCCCATCATTCATAATGGGTATGCAGCATTTCTGAGTACGGTGTGTCTGTATGACAGCCTGAGACGATGCCACCAAGGCTGGAGCTGAGCTGGGTTAGCTTCACGACTGATAGAGCAGACTACACAAAAAAAACCCAGCTATATAGGCACTAAAAAGAGCAGAGGACTGGAGGAGAAGTTACTTTTTGTCTTCTCTCCTATTGCCCATGAGCAAATGTGTTGACTTTGAAGATATTTAGTATCCACGAGACTGCCAATGGTACAAGCGAGATTCGTCTCCTGTGTGTTGTAATTTTACTGCAGGGCTCGCAGTGAAGGAATTCCGCTGAGTGTCTCAGATCGATGAATAAACAATTACAATGTTATAATAAACCTTTATAGTTAAAGTATTAAATTACAAATAGAGAAAAAAAGAAAATTATGAAATTAAACTTGGCATCTGATTCTCTTTGGGAGTTTGGTTTGTTGGGGTTTTTTTGTTTGTTTGTTTTTGTGTTTTTTGGTGTTTTTGTTTGTTTGTTTGTTTGTTGTTGTGTTGTTTTTTTTTTTAAACTGTACTCTCCGCAGAGGTGAGAAGGAAAGAATTGACTTTCTTTTACAGGACAGTCTCCAAACCTGCAGAACTCACCTTTTCAAAGACCATTTTCCCTATCCCATGCTTGCAGGAAAAGAAACAGTTCTACTCTTCCGCTCCTGGAAAGCAGGCAGAGGCCTGACTCTTCCTTGCTTAAATTGGTTTCATAAGTCTGTGGATGTTAGTAGATTTTTCTGTCTGAGCACAATCCTGATTGCAGAGTTCATCTGTCATTTAGAGCAAGGACATTGGCATCTAGATTCATGTGTTCGAGTCTCTGCTATGGCACTGAGAAGCTTCATGCCTTCAGGCAAGTCACTTAAACCTGGTGTTTCAATTTATCCTTCTATAAAATAAGTATAAATAATACTGTTCTCGCTGGGGTGTTTTGAGGTCAAATTCTGATCTTGTTTTGGAAAAATGAGGAACAGCACTGCTGCAGTTGATGGAATTAGGCTGAAGTAAATCACTGCAAGTGTCTTTCATTGTAAAGTACTTTACAAACTACATAGAGTGTAAAACGATGAATTGCAACCAACACAGAGATAAAGGAGGCAGACCAACTGGTACAAGGGACTAAGCACTGTCATGCAGAGGGATGAAAAAATCCAAAGATCACAGGAGAAATGCTTAATTTGATTAAAATGGTAATAGCATCTTTCTGAATGTTATGCAGGGAGACAGCCAGAGTCTTGGTGTTAAGATTATATCAGATATCTTTGCACATCAAACAGCAAGGAATTGGACTCAGAAGGAGGTTTTTTTCCCCCTTTGGCTCCACTGCTTTCAGTTTGGTTCTGCCACATCTAAGGCTAAGACCTGTACTTTGCTCAAAAACCGAGGTTTTAGATGCTGCCAGCACAATCAATCCCTAGGAATACTGCAAAATCCTGTGGCAGTTCCACTCATCCCCGGTCCTTTTCACAGGCCGGCACGGCACACACACCACCTGCAACTCTCCCACTGCGCCTCTCCAGCTCCTTTGGTCACCCCCACCCCCCCCCCTCTGCCCCCCCCAGCCAGTCCGCTCCCCCCTTTCTCTCCTTCCACGCGTTTCTCACCCTTGCCGCTGCTCGCCACGACTCTCATCTCTCGCTTCCTTCCCGTTGCACATGCACACGTTAAAACATCCACAGCTTTTACAGCTGGGAGCCGGGAAGAAAGGGCACGACAATTCCGTCCACTGTATTTTTTACCGCTGCAGCTTTCAGTGCTTATGCTCGGTCTGCCCCAGGCAGTACTCCTTGAGATACTAGATGCGATTAAAGAAAAGAGCAGAGTAATACTGAAACATTTTGGGAAAAGAACATATATAAATCACATATCAAGCACTTTAGGGAGCACACAGAAAGTAAACTGCATGTAAATCTGAGCTTGAAAATCAGCTGCTTAAAAAACCAACCATAATTAAAACCAAACCAACCACCCTATGTTGTTATTGCAGTTATTATCAATTAATCTAAAAGAGGCTTACTTGGTTTCATGTGCACACACATCTATAAACATGCACGCACCTTTCTTAAAGCAGCTCCTTTGCTTTAACCTTCATTTGTTCTCCACAGCTGGAATAAATGGTTAATCTCTCAGGGGATCATGCATGCTATTTGTTATTGATTTTATAGCTCAATAACATGCTAGGGCTGTAAACAGGTTGGTATCAGATTAGGAAACAACCACTTAGAAGCAGATACCAGCTGTGCACTTGTGATAAATTACATTTTTTCCCTATGAATTTTATACCTAGTTACAGTTAGTTTACAGGATTTAGCACCATATGGACTGCCCACTAGTGAGGTAACAACCCAAAACACAAACATCTTCCTCAGTGAAAGAAGCAACCTGTAGCTGGAGACTTTTCTTTTAGAATACTGTATCGTAATCATGGATTTGGAAATCATTAAAGGTTTGGCATACACCTCTGTGGTTTGGATTTAACATAGACACTGAGGTTGTATGAAACAGCAATACACAAATGATAAATGTGATAACATTAATATGCACAGAATTTGGAACCAATATTTTCTAAATGCAGGGTTCTTTTGAAAAAAAAATGGCTTTATTGTATTTAGAGCTGTTAAAAACAAAACTCCCTGGGGTCTGTGCAGGGAAAAAAATCTCAAACTATGCATTGCATTCCAAAGGTCAATGTTACAGTGCTATGCTTTCCATTGAAACCTTTCCAAGCATCATTTGAATGCAACTAATGTTACTGTGTGGTTTTGGTTTTTGTTTTGTTTTGGTTTGGTTTTTTTGTTTTGTTTGGTTTTTGGGGTTTTTTTTGTTTGTTTTGTTTTGTTTTTATTATTATTTTTTATTTTTTAATCCTTGCAATACAGGAAAAACTTTTCTTAGACAAAAAGATGTGATTGTAAAAAGCATAAATTAATGGAAATCACTTTGTTTAGCAGAATAAGGGACCCAGAAACATTATGAATAAAGTATATTTCGCTCAGAGCTTTTCTCTTGCTCTGTTATTTCCTAGTATTGATTATTATCTTATATACTGACACACAAGACACTCTCTGTCTAAAAAAACCTCATAAAACCATATGTATGTATATGAATTCTTCTCTGGTTTTCCACCAGCATTATGGGCCCCCGTTATGTGATACAAACACTAAATCTAGATATGTAAAGATTTGATAATTCATCCTGTGTGTTATTCCTCTGCCACAACAAACTTATTACCTGATATACATCCAGAGATGCTGCTCCCAGTGGGATAAGATTATTTTCCCTGGAAATTTTCTAGGCCACTTACATATTTATTGTTTAGGCTAAGCTAAAGTATCCTGCTGCACTAGCAGCATACTGTAGAAACCTTATTTCTATTCTCTTCTACTCTGCTTAGAAGTTTCCTAATATAAACAGAATTATCTGAGCATAAAACTGATGAAAAAACTCATGGATTAATGAATGGATATGTCATTAATGAAAGGTAAATGTAAGGACTGGATTTTGCCATAGGTTTCAATTTAAGATTAAACAAAGTGAGAATATAGCAAAAAAAACCCCTTAGTTTATGAGAACATACTGTAAGAAAACTGAAGTTTAAATTTAAATAGGCATAAAGATCCCAAATCTGAAATTGCCTATCAGATTAAACTGCCATTTATTTGTAAAGCAAACTTACATAAATACACATCAGGGCTGGACGGCATTTCGCTAGCTTTTGGTTTTAATAGCAGGTGTTCACAAGACCCTGCAAAAAACCAAGTTGCCATACTACAGCTAATATTCAAGAGTCAACAGATACTCCTAGAGCTGAGTGAATAATTAAAAAAAATTGAATAACTTATTCAAAACTATGAAATTCATCAACTGAATTACTTGACTAATACATCTATGAATTATGAACTGACTATGCTGGGTGAATAATACATTAATAATTAATATGAAAAATATAATTAAATTCTTGAAATTAATTACTCAGAGAATATGAGAAACCATAATTATTCTCTATACTGTACTCAAAGAATAGAATGCCTGAGTAGTCTGTATGCTCTTCAAGTCTTAGAATTTTTCAGTGCAATGTATAGGATATATCTTTATAATTACGGAGTATTGGGGTGATATCTCAAATATCGCTTCAGGCTAAGAATGAAGAAACATGTCATAATTGAACAAAATAACATATGTTTTAATAGAAATATGCTAATGTAACACTGCCTAGTTGGCAAAGACTGGCTCTGTCTCTTTGAACAAATTGAGCCACGAGTGCCCACCGGAGGGAATCTTTGACAAGCAGTCAAGTGCTGGGGCTGTGTAAATTGCATTTGCTAATTCTGACCATAGATTACTTTTAAAACACCATCTTGTACGGTGCCTGCATCAGGAAGAGGGCATGGTTCAAATCTGTGCCGTGACTCAGCCTCCTACCCGCCCCCAGTGCTGGTGCCCGGGTGCCCGCTCAGGCTCGTCGGGGGGCTCTGTCCTGGAGCACTCCCGCGGTAGAAAGCTCAAGTTTTAGGACCCCACTTTGCAGGGACCTCTGGCGTGCTTCTGGATCAGGCCACACTGCATCCAGCTGTCTGGAAAGAAGGAAAATGTGCACATCAAGGGGCTTGATGTTCATCGGTCTGCTCCAGGACTCGCACATCACTTAGCAGCGCAGACCAGCCTTAGTGCCCAAACGTGCCCAGACTGCTGCGGGCAGTGTGAACAGCCCGTACACCCGTACTTGCTCTCACAATGTTTGTCACTGCCATGAAGACATTACAACGGCAATCCCTTTTCCTTTTGGGGTGGGGGCCAGCTGGGAAGGGGGTGGATGTTGTCTGTAGGGTATTGAGTCCCTTCGTTCTCATAGTGGCAACTTTGCACTGAGCACAGTTTGTGAGGAGCAGCAGGGAAATCAGCCTTGCAAACTAAGAATGGAAAAAATAACAGGGCTCTACGCAAGATCTTTCCTTGCCTGTAGTTACGCTTGTCACAATTTTATATAAAACCATGTAGTTATTTCCTGATGGACTCTGGCATTCATCATAAAAATGCACTTGCGTTCTCCATGCCCACATAGTGTAAGGTCACACTCAAATATGAAGTGATGCTCAGAGCGATGCCAGTGAGAGCTGTGGCTACGGACGGAGGTCAGTGCCACGTGTGGGCCATAGCACAGCTCTAATGAGGACTGTGGTGGAAGACAGCACTTTTTAGGTGTCTGAAACACTGTATGTTTTAACATTGTTTCAACCCTCATTCTGTGATAGATGAGGGTGTGATTATCGTGCATTAAATATAAACAAAGTCAGTACGTACCTTACTCTATTATGAATGGAAAATGCCAATTACCCACAAAACTAGGCTCATACCCCATCCTTCTGTATACTATTGCTATCTTGAAAGCATTATAAGATTACTTGAGGGAGTGAGGAAATCCTATATATCTTTATCTCCACATGTTTTCTTTGACCAGAAGTGGTTTTACTTTCAAATGTAAAGTATAAAAACCACAACTCAGAAAAAAAAACCAACCCTTTAAAGATCTACTTCTCTACTTTCATAGCCTACCACACCTACACACCTATCCCCCACCTCCACAAACTGAGCATTCAGGTTGCAAAATACATTTCCTTAAAGTTTATTTAAAGGTTATTTCAAGTATCTTGCCAGTCCATGGTCTGATCTGGCTAGTTAATGAGCAAACAAAAACTGTCCTGAAAGTAACTGTCCCTGATCATCAAGACAGACCCAAATTATTTATCCCTTGTTAGTGGATCCATTACACTGTAATTTATAATCACTGTCATCTTAGTCTCTCATACCTGTCCCAGACCTGTCTTTATCTTCTAAAATTCTCCCATTGGCCCCAATCTCAGCAATAAACTCCCATTTTTTCCTGTGCTGTACTAGAGGTCAATTCTTTCAGTTTGTGAAAGATTCCAATTATGTGGAATAACTAATTTAATATGATTAAACACAGCCATTTTTATTCCCTGCACTCCTTTCCATTTCCGGGAATCAAACATGCTAGCTAGAGAGAAAACACGTTTCTGGGAGCATAGCTGTGCTTCTTTTTCAGTAACCTTCAGTATATTACTGCAGGATAGGAGTCTTTAGAAATGAAAAAGTTGCTCTCCACAGGGACATCTACTTCTACAAAAGCATCCGGTGATGTTTACGCATGACTTTCTGTAACTGGCTTGCTACTTCCTTCCCATCTCCTGGCCTGAGACACGGTTCTGTACATAGGCTTGAAATTGGCAATTACATCCTAATTCTGCTAGGCACTGAGCATCCTCTCCAAAATGCTGAGTCTCCTAGAGCGCTAATGACATCAGTGGGAGTGAAGGAGCTCAGTTCCCCACAGGGCTGAGACACAGCTTCTTTCACTGGGGATTTCAAGTCCTGTTTATTCCTACAAATTTTCATGCCCTATCAGTCCTTGAAGGTGACACAGGAGAAAACATGATGACAACAGGGCATGACAAATCTCAGGGAAGATTTGAATGTAAATACTCTCCCGTGAAATGTAGATATTATTGGAATAACCTGAACAAATCACAAAATTGGCTGGCAAGGGCATGGCATCATTATCAGAGTGCAATATCTTCAAGGAGAAATTGCGTAAGGCCTTTTAGAAGATTTATTACATTTCTGAAATGAAATAAAATATTAGACCTCTAAATTTTTTTATTTAAATTCTATCAGTAACTCCCTACATTTCTTCTCCCCGCCCAATGAATTAGCCATTATCATATTTTTGTCTGAGATAAAAATGAATGATCTGGTTTTGATTAAAAA
>VXBL01001292.1:85701-97176 GCA_013400195.1 Aramus guarauna
GGGGGGAAGAAAAAAAAAAGAAAGAAAGAAAGAAAGAAAAGAGAAGAAACAAGCATGCAGACTTTGAATGTCCTTTCTGAAAAGCAGTATGAGTCAGTGATGGGTATTGGTTCTTCAATAAATTTTTATTTTATTCTCAATACTCAGACCTGGAGTCATCTCACTAAATTGAAACAACTGTATTCTCTCTTATCATCAATGGAGGGACAGAGATGTAATCCCAGACTTTAGGTGGACTACATCATTATCTAACAGTGTATTTCTGTTCAACTGACAGTAGAAGGAACATTAGAAGGACTACATTCCCAACTTTGGTTAATCTTAGGTAATATAAAGGACTTAACAAGGCCATACCTTTGAGCAAGTTCTCATGGAGCAGTAGCCGCCTCATTCCCAATGCAATGTTTTTTAAAGCCTTGAATGTCCCAGTATATAGGGACATTCTCACCCCTGTTTCTTTGGCATGGGAAGGCCCTTCTGATGAGACAGAAAAGATCCTACAGAATTATACTTGTGCTGGTGGCAGAAAGAAATCAATAAAGAACAAAACCAGGCATTGTTACCTCAGCTGCAGTGTATAGACTCTGTTTAGCTCTGACAGGTAAGAATAGTAGCCAGCCTGAATGTGAAAGAAAAAGATAGTGTCAGCAAAATGGTATTGCCAGGAGGAAGTAGCTCACGTATAGTAGGAAAGTTTGAGGACTCAAAGAGAGATCAGCAGCTTCACTACGAGTGTATTTCACCAAAATTTCACTATGAGGGAACTTTTTACAGGTGCTTGAATCCATCAGGTTTGTGGATGCTGGAGGTAGAATGGAGGATGACTGCAAATAAGTGAGGTCTTCAGTTAGGTGTTTCTCAAAGGATAAACTTCTGCTTCAAGAAGACTGTTGGCATTCATTGTCACCAGACAGACAGAAGCATCATAAATTACATATTCACAGACTTCAAAAAATTCTGAGAAAAAAATAAGTAAATGGCTGGGTGATGAAACAGTTTGAAGCTCTAAGCCCAACTCTTCAAAGATATCTGCACATCAGTTTGCCACACTGAGCTGGAATAAACAGCAACCTTTCTGATAAAAGCCACTTCTTGCCCTTGTAGGTGTATTTCTGCTTTTTGAACATGTTGGAAAAAGGGACATGAAGAGTTGTGCAAGGGTGAAGATGGAGTGAGGATCCATCGGCTTCAGTGGATTTATTGAGACTTTCACCAACTGAAGAAGAGGTACCAATTGTTTTGGCAAAGGCGAGTAGTCACTCCACCTAAGTCTACTCCTTTTAGTTAGTTAATTCAGAGTTCCAGATGAAGGAATCCCTTTGTATGGAATATAGATTTCCAACCTAATTTAGATGTCTGAAATTAGACACTGCGAATCTTCATTCTCTCCTTGTAGTTGAGTGTTGGCAGTCATTCAGCAGCAGTGAGTATTAATGAGGACTTCCTGAGGCCAAGCAGAGGCCACTCCTCCAAACCATGTTCAAATCAGGTGGTGATTCTGACCAAAAACACACACGTGGAGAGTCACACTGAGCAAGGGAATCCAGCTCCCAGCCCCTTCTCCTAGCCAGGGAACTGCCAGAAAACGTGCACTGTTCTAACCGGGAAAGTAAAAACTCTGTCACGTCTCTGTATGAAAACGAGAGCAACACGCAGAAATGTGCTAGCACTGGGGAAAAGAAAATCAATCACATTTGACTGCCACAAACCTGCAAACATAATAGTATTTTGCATATGGAATACAGAAGGTGGGACATAGTTTTCCTGAGATCAGTTCCCCACAGAAGTAATTAAAGAAATACTGCAGCTTTGCATTCCCACTGTCTCCCTTCTCCTTCCCTTCAGTCCTGGGTGTAGGAAATATAATCACATTATTTGACTTTGATTCTTGGGACACGGGGTTTTCAATGGCTCGCAAATCAAGACACTTCTTTGGAAAAATCATCCTGAAAGTTCAAATGATTAAAAAAAAAAAAAAAAATCTTTTTAATATATATGCACAGTTCTAAAATATGGGTTTTTTTTCCCTTACAGGACAGTTTCCTAAAGGCTGCCATATGACCAAGAGTTGTGTAGCAGCTGTTCTAAAATAGGATATGGCAACCTCTTTAAGCCTGAAGAAACCCATCATAGTTTGTGTCAGCTAAGCGCTATTGGGTTTCTGTGTGTAAGCAGTTGGATACAGGAAACTGCTGGCTGCTAAATGGTCCATTCAGCTTCTGTTTAGGTCTATACGCATTCACCCACACTGCAGCATTTGAAACTGGGACAATATGTATTTCCTGATTCAGCTAGGAAGGTGGAGGGGTGATATGATCCTTTTAACAACTAGAAGGAAACAGTGAGACTACAGAGAGTACAGATCAGAATGCAACTCTAGCCCTGTCTCTTGGGAACCAAAAATGAAAGGCAAATGTGACAGGAAAATCAGGTGGGCACAGCTTTTGAGAGCCATAGGCTTCAGTTCTAGTTTCTCCTCACATAACTTATAGTGACTCAGGTCACAGTCTCAGCTAGGGGAAGTCACTCAAAAAGAAATCAAATATCCCATTTCACCTCTGAAAGTTAAATTGAAGAATAAGGGATGATTAAAAAAATTAGAACAATTCTTCAGAAAAGACAAATCTAATAAAGTGGGGAATTGTGACTCCTAAAAAAAAATAAATTGTAAGAATATGAATCATGTAATGAGTATGGGCATAATTATGCTAATGGAAACAGTCATATTACTCTGGGAATGATTATGCTAAGCCTCTGAGCATGCCCTATATAAATTAGTGGTTTCCTTAAACATGAACAGTCTGAAACAAAAATAACTGTTCCTGCAGTGAGAAAAATAGAGAAGCATGGAGAAGGGGAGGGCAAGGTCATATCCCTCTATCCAATCTAATATGCCTATAAATATTTCAAAGCTATTGTATATATTCTGTGCTAGGTGCCAGTCCTATTTTACCAAAATGGAGTACGGGAATGTTGTCAAACCTCCAGTCTAGAGGTAATCTCAGATCGTTATTTAGTGCTTGCGTTAGAAAAACAGACAGAAAAAACAACAACCGCTCTCTGATTGAACTCAGTAGAAGCCCTAAGGAACAGATTATGCCTCTAGATAAAGGTCTTGCTACTATCCAACAAATATACTTGTGAAGGAATAACTTCTCCCCTAGAACAGGAAGGCCACAATATGCTCCAGCCTTACGACGTGGGATGCATGCCGTCTCCTCTGCATCGGCTTGGTTGTTCACACTCGGTAACTTCCTCCTCACTGCAGTCCCTGCCCGCTCACAGCGGGGGTGGGAAGCTCCCGCTTTCTTCTGTGGAGTGAACCTAAGAAAGATCTGAGGGCATACAATAGCACGGGGAACTTTGTATCCCATTTATTTAGATATCGTGACCATGACCTACATAAAGGGCTTAAGATTGTTCTGAGAAATTCTACATTTTTCACTTTTTACTTTAGTTTTTATTGAAGAAAACTGTTGCCTCCCTAGCCTTGATCTATATTCTCAAGAAGTGTAAAGGAACCCTAAAGATGGTGATTACTTTCCTTAAGAACAGAAGGATCAAAGAAACCTCAGATGAAATTTGAATTAAAACACCAGGTTGGCTCAGCACTTCAAACTGCAACACTGACTCCATAACCGGAGCGATGTCTAAAGCAGAGCCACGTTTGTTTTGCAGAGGCACGTTACCAGTGAACGCAGAACCGCCGAGCAGACCGTGACGCAAAACGCCGCGCACCTCTGGCAGCAGCTGCTTGGGGGGGGGNTGAGAGAAAAAGAGATTCAGTGACGCCGCTAAGGCATCGCTGTTGCGTAGAGGAATGGACCTCCTGGAAGGGTTACCAGCAGCAATCTCACCAACCCTGCCCAGGCACCTCACGCCATGCCTGCTGTTGTGTCCCTCAGACGCACCGGGACGCCGTGCTGCAGTCCAGCTTGGCTGAGCCATGGCAATGAACTTGGCTTGCTCCGGGTAACATTTTATTTCATTGAGTAGCATCAAAATAGCCCAGTAAGATATATTCCTCAAATAATGTGATACTGAATCACATGGGTAGTTTTTTTCCTGTGAGTATACTGAAGATCTCTTACACATCCTTGACACCTTACAAGAATCACAGGAGATTATCCCACAGCACTGGAACCAATTAAAATCACTTTTACCTATTGCAGTCAAAGCCGATTCTTGATACAGAGCTTTTGTTTTCAATTCTCATTTCTTTCTTGCTTTGGCAGGAAAATATTTTAAGCAATTTTTCTTTATCAAGGGAAAAATATTTTACCTCTGTTTTATTCAGACTCAAAAATGGTTACACTCAAGCAAAGTTAAAAAAAATATAACACAACAACATTTAGGTAATGACAAGCAAAGAACTTTTTCCGCTATGACAGAATAAGTTTCTAAAAGTCATGAGAAGCTGAAAGTATATCAGCAATTTCTGATGCTCCTGCTCTCCTGCCAGAGACAGGACTGGATGAAAATATCTAGACCTTGAGTGCTTTTCAGTTCAGGAGGCAGCAATTATGAATTCAAATTCAGACCTTCATCAAGATGACATGACTAGAACAGATGCCCCACATCAGGCTGGACAAACCGTAAGTGTGAGTCATGAGGGGGAGGAGTTAGGACCAGTAATTCATAACCTATATCTGGCCACTGAAAGTCTGGACTCACCTATTCTCTGTATCACTACAGATTACCGAGAAGAAAGTGTCGCCCTGTAAATTTAAAGTTGTAGTTCCCAAAATCGGATCAGTGAGACCGGGTGCTCCCTGGAGCTTTCCTTCGTGAAAGACAGGGTGATGCTTTAGCCTGTTTGCTGTTACCCATAAATGTGCAAAGGCACATACGTATCTTCCCAACACCTCTTTTACAAGTTGTTAATATTATCTGTTCATACATGCGATGAAAGGTAAGATGCACACAACTGTAAATAGAAGGGTAGAGGTGTCAGTGAGATAATGTCTTCATAGAGCTGTGACCTGTGAAGTTTGAGTATCTGGAAGCACAGAGAACCTGCCTAGCCCCACTACCCTTAGTAGCCCCATATGAATTGGGAGAGGTGGTGGAAAGTTCTTTTCATTCTTAAAACAAGGGAAGGGTAAGATGTAGGGTTGTACAAGCATCAGCTCATTAGCTCCTAACCCCCTCGCCACATACAAGATCTCTTTTGAGTCAGCAGCATGCTGTGCTGATTTTCTCTGCTATTTCTGTTGCATATAGTGTAATTTCCTACATTAAATGTGATTTTTAGAGGCTCGCTTTTGCGTCTTACTGTCAACCCCACACACACACTTTGGTTTTTATAGAAAGCACTTTTATTCTCTTGGATCTACAGCACTATTGAGCAAGTCTTTACTGAAATTGTTTTTGGTTTTGCTCTCTTTTATCTTTTTAATGGCATTTCCTACCAAATTGACTTGCAGATGCTAATACTTTGACAACTAAAGAAGCAGGTATGTCTGAGTTGTCATCTTGCAGTCAGTTTTTTGAGAGGCAAAAAGGAGTGCTTCCCCACCAATTTATTTAACTTTTTGCCTACCTACCTGCATTTCAAAAGCTATCTTTAAGACTCTTTTATGGACATACAGCTCTTAAGCATTTAAGAAGCTTCACAAGGATTTAACCATGCAATTCATATAGTCTCTGATAGAAATTATGTGGTTAATTCCCCATGCAATCCTTGGACTTTTTTTTTTTAACTATAGCTGGGCAATTTGTATTTGCTGAAATGTGGCCAAAGTTCCCCGTTAAACGTCAGCAGGGGAATTATGAAACCTCTTTGCACAGTAACTCACTTTTACAGAACCGAGCCCACATTGCTCTTATCTTTCCATATTAGGTCTGATATGTTGTGTCAAGCATTTCAACCTCTAGCTTCCATCAAAAGATAAATGACAGCTGTCTCTGAATTAATGGAACATGAGAGCAGATCACTGCTCTGCACCCTGCACCCTATGAAATGTTTAAGTATGGACTCACCTGACCTGACCTTGCTATTTCCACTTTTCCAATTTGTTTTCTGGTGATTGAGAAAGGTGAGGGAAGAGTTCGGATCCCATGCAGGATTTTTCTGTCAAACACCATTGTGCCATCCATCAGAAATTGCCTCTGTCCTTCTAAAACCAACAAGGTATTTTAATAAAGATGATACTTGTTAAAAGAAAAAAAAAAAGGAAGAATCTCTGAACTTCATGAGATTAGCTTTGATTCTTACTCTTCTCCTGTTATGTCCAATAGTATTTTTCTCAAATATCTTCCTGTGATATACTGTTGCCTCAATTTTGTTAATCTGGCTAAACCACAAGGCATTTCATTGCATACAGTACAAAAGCAAAACTCACCTCACCCCACCCCCCAAAAAAAAAAAAGAAAAAAGGAGATTAGATATGATGGTCTCGAAGTGTTTCTGAAATAGCAGACTGAAATTATATCACTCTAGATTTTGTTTTGTCAACCAGATTCTTGACCATGCAGCAAACAAGAACTTGAACCAGCAACTACATGTATTTTATGTATAATAGATATTGTGAGCATATAGATATATGTATATATATGTAATATGTATGTATTTGTGTGTGTATAGTATTAAAATATCTTTAAAAAAATGTATTACTTTTATAGGTTCCAAAGTAAAGTTGTGAAGAGGCCCAGCTTAAAAGCAAGACCTGGAGGAGTAGACTAAACCGGGACTTGTCTCTAAAAACAAATGCGCAATTTTATCCAAATGTCCCAGTGTGAAAATAATTACTATGGGGGCCTTAATTAGGATAAACAGAACACCAGTAAGCTATCTAAAGACCATGGTCCAGACTGCAGAGTCTCCTTTCCAGAACAGCAGAAGCCCCAGAGGGCGAGTCTTTGGGAACAAAGCCCCAGAGGTGCGCCGCGATGCCAGCTCACGCCGACCGCGAGGGACAGGCAAGTACAGCAGGGTTTGGCAACAGCAAGAAGGATGAGAACAGTGAGTATTTCAAGACATTCATAAATACACTTTAAGCAGTAACCTCTGTCTCACAAGCAGGATGAAGGCGATGGGCTAACCTGAGTCTCACATTTTTAAAAGGTCAGTCATCCAATTGCTCACACAAAAAATGTCACAGTACTTATGTTCCTAATTTTAACATACAGCTGCTACAATGGCTTTCCAAAGTGGGTATTTATGCATTTGACTGACTGGATTTCGCTTTCTGCTACATCAGTCATACCCTAGTCACGACAACTGAGATAAAGCAAAATAGATCTAGTGTCAAAGATAGGAGAATCAGATGTGTAAACTGATTTTTTGAGAATAAGGTACCTAGCTTACGATGTCTGAGGTTATAATATGGATGCTAAAACAGGTATGAATTTCTGTATGTACGTTTCTGTGCATAAGGTTTTAAACAGTATTCTAGACATCTTTTTTATTTTGAATTCCACTCTATGGCAATATGAGGAAAAAATTTCCATATAGATGGAGAAATAGGCAGAGTAAAAGTGTGTGGATGAGGCCAAAATTAGAATAAACAGAAGATTTCATTTCTCAGTGATCTGAACTTGACATTTTCATAAGCTTCTCTTATGGTCCATAAACAAAATAAGAACAGAATCAATGTCTGCTGTTTTTATAGCCAGTCTCAGAGGCTCAATACAGAAGAATGACATTTGGCCTCATCAGAATAAGAAACTGGCTCTGTATGTGCCGCTGGTGCCTGTGCTCACTCGTACACCTCTCCTGAGCATTGCAAGTGTACGTCTGAACTGTAGAGAATGCAGAGAGCAGACTTTTTCATCTCTATGTGCAATCTAAGGCTTTTTACTTTCTCTTTGGCTGTCTGAATGCAAAAGAATATACATTATTTTTATCCACTAAAGTATGTCACGGCTGCTTATGTGTAGGTGTTCTTCTGTGAGTGGAGCGTACTAGCCACAGTAGGCATACAGCACTGAAAATGCTTAAACAGAGACTTCGGACACACGCATCATTACGCAGCAGAAGAACACTATTCAAGTGCTTCATATGACTTTGGCATTATAACAATTAGTTCATATGAGTTATGGAACTGGTAACTTCAGCAAGGGTGCAAACAGCTGCAACTTTGTTGGTTCTAATGAAGCTAAAACTCAAGACCAGATTCATGCACTAGATACAAGTGTGACCTGCTGCTCTGTAAAGGCCCTTATATTTAGGATACCAGTATGAATACTAGGTGCTGTGCTACCTAAAGAACACTTACAGCAGAAAAATAAACCAACAGTATAGTAATTAAAAGCAGAAAAGTGCAGAGAAAAATTATAAACTGCTTTACTCCTCATCAGCACCAAATGGAGCTAAAAATCTGTAGTCTGTTTTTATGTATTTGTAGCCTGAAGGATACCACAACATTTCATAAACCATATGCGTACAACACTCTGAAATTACATTGGTGGGGAATGGTGGCCAAACCTTAGCCTAATGCCACAAGCATAAACCTAATTTTTCCATAATAAATATTGGAAATGTGAGTGTCCACAACGAACCAAAGGAATGGTGTCATTTTGAAGTGCCATGGGAAAGAGTCAAAGGCTCAGCCTAAAACTGGGGGATCAGCAGATGTCAACACAGTTTAAAAGAAGTTGACCAGCCAACTACAACCAGCATTGCCTTTTTTCAGGAATGAAGGGGAGAAATGAAATTTAGACCCTAACTCAGAGTTTATGCATGTGAATGGACAGCTTTATACAAGCCCACATTCAAGCATTTTTTAAATCTTTGCTGGAATTAGTCGCTAGTGTTTGACTCATTATCAACCTGTCATAAAAAAAAAAAGCCTGCAGTAATATATTACTTGTGCTCTGTTCTTCCCTCTAGAGTTACAAATGTTAAGAACATCGTGTAAATTTGATTTTGCTTTGAACTGAAATTGAAAAATAACCTCAGACATTGAACTGGCATTCACTAGATGAGGATGCACACCCAGGCCTTTCAGAGACCTTCTGTACCACTGGCTTCCTGCAAGGGCTCCGCAAGAGAGCATGGCTCTGAGCGGAGGATGACTTTTGGGAGGAAGAAGGGTAGAGGGGAGAGAGCAGATGCATGCGTATGCTTAGGTTATTGCTTCAGGAAGCATTGATGTGGCCATAGGTACCATTCCTGACAGAGGTCTTCTGGTGGTGGAGGTTTCTGACCTGCCTTTGTGTCGGATGTGGCTGAGGCTATTTGCCATGGGCCAGATCACCGAACTAAATTCAGCTTTGCTCAGAGTTGTATTGTAAGTCTCATGCTATGACATGTATTTTTTAAACAAGGAATAGTTTCTTCCTTTATTAAAGAAAGGAAAAAGTAAGATTCTGGTAACAGGGAAAAGCCTAGAAACTGCTAGTACTAAGTGCTTAAAATCATAAAGGGAAAAAAATTGTATTTTTTTTATTCTTGTAATTTTCAAGCCATGAGATCTTAAATTTAAGTGCAATAAAGGGAAGCACTTAAAGAATAATGAGTGAAAAGAGGGGAGTCTATCTGGTTAGGTAAATTGCCCATGCTCCAGCTTTTCACCCCTACTCTGGGGTCTGAGTAAGAACATCCTGTGTAACATTTCTTCCCTTGAGGTAAAACATAAACCAGGAGCATTTTCACAGAGGAACAGGAGTCCTTGTGAGCCAGCAAGATGCTTTTGGAAGGAATACAAGAGTGAAATTTTGTGAAATGCTATCCTTATTCTGCAATATTAATGTTTCTTATTCTGCAATGTTTCTTATTCTGCAATATTAAATAAAAAACTTATTTCCATTTTGCTTTTTTCAATCCCATTCGAGTAGTTTGGTTGGGTGTTTTTACCACCTTGCTCTGCTTGATGTGATATTCTGCCACTTTCTGCCACTTGATTTGGCAATGCCAGTCACCTATCCTGCGTGATCTTTTGACACGGTTGCAGACTTCACAGCGTACCGGTGCGTATGCTCTCCATGACCTGAAAGAGCATTCCTGCTGGACTCTCACTCGGGAACCTCTGCTTTGGGTCAGGGGGGTCAGGGTGTGCCTGTGGGGAAAGGGCAGGGTGGAGAACTATTAAAGAAGAGGTGACTCAAATTTTTCCTGGCCACCTTCAGCTAGCCAGCACTGCAGGAAAAGTCTCTGCGCGCTCTGATTGCAGCACTGCACTTTTGCATGCTCCTGCAGAAACACGCAGGCAGATGAACAGGCCGAGAGGGAGTGCTTCTTGCACCCATTAAGGAATTAACAGGACATAATCTAGCTCTCTATAATTAGTCAGCGATACTCATTCACACTACAGTGATCACTATTATTAGCGAGAAAAAGCAGCGTAGTGGGAGACCGGCAAGCAAACCTTCATGCTCAAAGGGTCTCGGTCATAACAGCCAGCTGCCGGTGTGCACCCCTTCCTTCAGCCGCGGGGCAGGGTCGCCGACGAGCCTTCTGCCATGCGAAGGGATCGGGCAAGCGCTTTACTCACTCAGAGGGGCAACATTTATTTTCTTCATGGTATTGCTGCTGTCTTGCAGGGTATAGCACCAACTAAAGAGACGTTCTGCCAGTGCAAAGGGAAGTAAATAAAGCACCTGGGGAGCAGAAAGGGAAATTTTATGAGACGGAGCCTGAAGTTTTTCCTCCAAGAGGCGCTGCACACATCCACGAGCTCAATATTTCTCCGTAGAAGGGATGACTGCCGGAGAGAGTGCAGAAGTGCTCTTTAGAGTTATGCTAAAGAAAACACCACTTGTGGAAGGGCAAAAGCAACACAATAGGTAAAAGAGAACCCATCCAGTGGAAGTGGATATGAATGTAATGCATCACCATTTATTTGCTGATGCAGACGTTGAAGATAGATTGCCTGTTCTGATACCTATACACTAGGTGTGGGCTAGATTTCATCTCAGCACAGTGTATCGCTGCTATTCAAGCAGCCACTGTAGGCATGAAATTACCTGAAAGACACATCTACAAAGTGATTTCAATGCAGAGAGCTGCCTAAGAGACTTATTATACTGTAATAATATAAATATGTAAACATTACACTCTAGAAGTCTTATTGATCCTTGCTACCAAACATGACATCATTATTAATAAAAATGTAATGGGAGAGTTATAAATATGCAAAATAATAGCGTATTAACCTAAATAACACCAACAAATTGTACAGCTTAGCATAAAATTGAAAACCACTAACCAAACACTGCGTGGTTTGTTCATACTAGGAACAGTCAGGAATCATGCATAATGCAACAGTGCAACTGCTAACAACAGCCTCATGAAGATAATTTAAGTTAGAGCTGGACAAGCTCCAGGAAATCTGCCTAGAGAGTAAATGCTGAGCTTTTCTTCTCTTTTTAAGTGAAAGAGCTCTGAGTTGTTTGGCTCACTGTCCCAGGTGAGTCTTATTACAAGGCAAAGGATCATTTTAAAAGTTAAGGAAGAAATAAACAGCTTATAAAAAATACAAATTTATATAGATATATTAAAAAAAAACAAACCACAAAAAAACCAATCACACC
>VXBL01001292.1:97240-131279 GCA_013400195.1 Aramus guarauna
ACACAACCAAAAAACCAAACAACAACAAAACCAAAAACCAAACCCAAGCCACCAAACAAAACCACTAGATGAGTCCAGACAGCTTGGAAAAAGGAAAAAAAAAAAGCAAGAAAAATGAGGAAAAAGAGAGACAGTCTGTTGCCAAATGTTATTCATTAAATAAAAAGTATTACACTGCAGAAAAGAGTCCAGAGAATGTCAGACAACATAGCAAAGAAAGGTTACACTATAAATTGTTCAAAGCTGGCATCATATTTTATATCCTGTTAAATACTGAATAGTTACAACCTATATAAATAACATTATTAGTATAAAAGCATTTCTTGTAATAATTAGGAAGAGACACCACTAATGAGAGTGGAAAGCATGCTGCAGTTCAAGCAGAAATAATAGGCTCAATGCAGAAATTACTTGTGGAGATTTTCGCCCTATGTTATGCAAGAGGTCAGACTAGCTCCTTCAAATGGTCTCTTCTGATCTTGTAGTCTACAAAACTTGGATATTTTAGCTGACAGAGACTTTTCCTCACTCTTCAGCTTGTTTTCCTTTTTGCAATTGGATAAAGGAAGAATCCTTGAATTCCTAAAAGCATAAATTAAAAAAAAAATAAAAATCATTAGTCCTGACAAGAACTGAGTGAGTCAAGGGCAGTGTGGAGAATCTGAGTCCTTGGCTTGGGACAGTGCTGTCCCATATCCAAAGATCCCAGCAGATGCTGGAAGAACCTGCCATCAGAAGAAGAACTGGCAAGAATGTTTCTGTTTTACTCAGTAACTTTAAAGCCCAAGGGAGCATATTTTTTTTTAATTAATTTCTTTTTTTTGTTGTTGTTTCCAAAACATATTTGCTGAAATTTCCATTTAATGAGAAATATGAAAGATTTAGTTTAGTTGAGTGCAATCAACAGACACACATACAAAAGACCAATCTAAATATCTTGCAATCACAATTTTTGTGATTTAGTCCTAATTGGATTCACAGCAAATTCTTAACAAAGTTTCTATTATTTGCTAACTGCAAATTACCTAATAGCACTTGAAAGGTACATTAACCTTTCACAGAAACTAGGCTGAATTTGGAGTTTGTAATGAAGTCCCAAACTAGAAGAGATTTGGAGGACTTCATAATAAAAGAATAAATATTAAAAGTTAATTAGCTATTTTCTTCAAACCACTGTGAAAACTTTAACTAGGTAATCCTCATCCCCTTCCTTGTGATATGTTTAAGTGCTGGTGAACCATCTGGAAAGCAAGTGTGTGTTTGTTCATGATCGTTCCCTTAATGCCATGGCTCTGAATTCCTACTGTTCAGTACGATTTTAATTGCATGCAGTGTTTGCAACCATCACAATTTTATTGCATGATTTGGGGTTTATGTTACATCCTTAACAACTAAATCTGTGGGTACCACAGATTTTCTTAAGTATTTTACAATCTTCATCATTCAGGAGGAGAGAAAAAAAAAAAAAAGGAAGCAAACACCCTAAAATCTTGGAACCCAGAAGAAAAAAGAACCTCAAAATATTTAAGTAATCCACAGAAAACCTTGTGGTTTCCTAGCATCAAAATCAACACCTGAAGGTTTGGGATTGTTCAGAACATTCAGATAATATATACACTGTTTTACGCTAGTGCCCAATGTCAAGCTCTCACTTTATATATACACACATGTGACTTTACATATACACACGCTACCTCACCTTGCCACAGCACACGCTGCCAGCGTGAGAAGGGTAGGTTGAGAAAGCAAGACAGAGAGATGTGAAATGACTGACCCTAAGAAGTTAACCAAACCAGAGGCAAAGCAAGGCATAAAGCTCAATTCTGAAACCAAAGTCCATCCTGAGAACATGCAGACTTTTTTCTTTCTTTCTCTTTCTTTCTTTCTCTTTCTTCCTTCCTTCCTTCCTTCCTTCCTTTCTCTCTTTCTCTCTTTCTCTCTTTCTCTCTTTCTCTCTTTCTCTCTTTCTCTCTTTCTCTCTTTCTCTCTTTCTTCTCTTTCTTCTCTTTCTTCTCTTTCTTCTCTTTCTTTCTTCTCTTTCTTTTTTGACAAAACAGCATTTTTCAGTTAGTATGTTATTTCATATTGATACATTAAAGACATAAATACTGCAGATTTTCACTATTTGAGCATGAAGAGATCTTTTAGTTAAACATTAGTGCTCAATTCTATCACTTTGGCTTCTTCCCAACTGGTGATTCAGAAATGAAACTTCTTTCAGAGAGAATTTCACAGACAGCAGGTGATATCCTGAGCTGCAACAGTGTTTGGTGATTTTGGCTGTTCAATGATTCTTGTCCCACCCAAAGTTCTTCTTAGTGGAGGTGGAGAAGAAAAAAGGAGGAGGAAAATATTACACTTCCTTAGCGTTCCTGTTTAGCTTTACAAAAACTGCTGTCAATGTGTCTTAGGTTGATGTGCAGCCTTTATTCACAATATCCCCTACTCAGTCTTTCCTTAAAGTTCACATCATTTGTGTTTTTGAGAGTCTGGCACTGAATTCAACAGGCTGGAATAGTCTTGCAGAACGGACTAGATAAGCATATAAAAATAATAGGAGCAAATAAAGAAGTTTCCAAAGTACATAAATAACCTGTAGAACTTACTGCTAAAGGAGATCATTGGAGACCAAGAATAAATTGAGATTCAGGGAGGCATTATACTTTCTCACAGATAACGAAAACACTTGCAGTTCCAATAAAGTGAAACAGCAGAGCCTGGAGCATCTGTGAGCCCCTGCTTTGCAGATGACTGTGTTGCCTTTCAACAGTCTATTTGAAAATGTCAATTGGCATCAAATCTGATGGCTGTACTTGTGCTCCTAGAACCTGTCATGCTGAAGGAGGACCCCAGCACCCTCACCCCCAGGACCCATGCCAGCTCAGGCTGTCACCTGTCAGTCTCATCCACAGGGTGTAATTGGGTCTACCTTCAGGAAGCAGCTGCAGCAAGCACACAGAGAGGATTTTGGAAGGAATAGGAGTAGATACATGTAAGGGCAAAAGGTGGCAAGGAATTAAGGAGGAACTTCTCCAAAAGCAGGTATTTTTGCTTCACTGATTTTTTGAGCCTTCTCCGGGTAACCAGACCAGATGGACCATCCATCTGACCTGGGATTGCCATCCCTGTGTTTCTAAATGCTAAAGTGACATTTGTCAGAAAAACATGCAATACTGCCTGTATTAAATAATTCCATTTATTAGCTTTTGGGCTCTAATGTCCTCCTAAGTGCCAGGGATGAATGTGTTACAAGAGCGTCGCATGCTTTTCTCTGTGAGTTGAAAGTATACCTGGAAGATCACTCTGTCAAGATGTAAGGGTTCAGTTTTTGCAGGTAGGGACCAAGATGACTTCACCTTTTCTCCCTCAATCTTTCCACATAACATATCATAGCCTGTTCATCATGCTTACCACATTTGAGACAGGGATTGCAAACTAGCTACAGCATTTTAAACAGTAAGTTTGGTAGAATTGCTCATTTCTTCTAAATCACAAGTAATTGCCATCAAGGAACTCAGCACTGCAAAATGCTGAGATTTTATCTTGCAAAGAACAGAGGTGGCACTCATTATAATTGTTTTGAGTTTATGTGGCAAGGTTTTGGTAGTCAAGGGGCTATAGGGGTGGCTTCTGCGAGAAGCTGCTAGAAGCTTCCCCTATGTCCAGTAAACCCAATGCCAACCGGCTCCAAGAAGGACCCACCGCTGGCCAAGGCCAAGCCCATCAGCAACAGTGGTAGCACCTCTGGAATAACAGAGTTAAGAAGGAAAAAAAAAAACAACTTAGGAATGATTTTTGCAGCCAGAGAGAAGAGTGAGAAGATGTGAGAGAAACAACTCTGCAGACACCCAGGTTGGTGAAGAAGGAGGGGTGCCAGAGCAGAGATTCCCGCAGGCTGTGGAGAAGACCATGGTGAGTCAGGCTGTCCCCTTGCAGCCCATGGGGGTTGGTGGTGGAGCAGACATTCCACCTGCAGCCCACAGAGGGCCCCATGCCAGAGCAGGTGGAGGCACCTGAAGGAGGCTGTGACCCTGTGGGAAGCCCCCACTGGAGCAGGCTCCTGGCAGGACCTGTGAGAGAGGGCCCATGGAGAGAGGAGCCCGCACTGGGGCAGGTTTGCTGGCAGGACTTGTGATCCCATGGGGGACCCACACTGGAGCAGTCTGGTCCTGAAGGAGTGCACCCCATGGAAGGGGCCAACGCCAGAGTAGCTCATGAAGAACTGCAGCCAGTGGGAAGGACTCACATTGCAAAGCTGGTGGAGGACTGTGTCCTGTGGGAGGGACCCCAGGCTGGAGCAGAGGCAGAGTGTGAGGAGTCCTCCTCCTGAGGAGGAAGGAGCAGCAGAGACAACGTGTGATGAACTGACCACAACCCCCATTGCCCGTCCCCCTGTGCTGCTGCAGGGAGGAGGCAGAGAGAAACATGAGTGAAGTTAAGCTGAGGAAGAAGGGAGGGGTGGGGGGGAAGGTGTTTTAGGTTTTATTTTTCATTATACTAATCTGATTTGATTGGTAATAAGTTAAATTAATTTTCCCCAAGCTGAGTCTGTTTTGCCCATGACAGTAACTGGTGAGTGATCTCTCCCTGTCCTTACCTCGACCCAGGAGCCTTTTGTTATATTTTCTCTCCCCTGCCCAGCTGAGGAGGGCAGTGACAGAGCGGCTTTGGGGGGCACCTGGCCTCCAGCCAGGGTCAACCCACCACAATCATGCTATTGGAATTTTTATATAATGAAAACTAAGTTGAAAAGGTTTAAAATTATATGTTTGCCATCACAGCCAATGCTCCCCATATAGATAACCGTATACATACATTTATATATGTGTGCATATGTATATGTGCATGTATACATATGTATAAGGTCATGATTGTGATTCTCTTCTGTGCTTTTAATAAGACCACATCTTTAAGAGGGCAGAATAACTTTCATTAAAACAAGGATCTCAAGATTAGACAGTGCATTATTGTGCTGCTTTGAAGCCCCCCAACAATGGAGGAAAGCATACCTTCATATATAATTTTGTGTCACAGAGTTTATCTTACTGGATTTCAGAACATAAAAGGAACAATCTGCAATAGGCAGAGCTTCACTTCAGCACCTGAACAAACATGAATTCTGCAGATAGTTAGGGCTAAATCTTGCTATTGATTACAGTAGGAGTTTAAGTAATAACTTTTAGAGACATTAAATCCTGCATTTTAAACACAGTCTTAATTTTCATATTTGTTTTTCTGCTCTAACAAAGATTTTTCTTTTATGTATTGCAACACGAAAAAAAGAAGGGTTTTTTTTTCCCTTAGTCTACCTATGTAGTCTAGATTTCAGCAGAATCTGTGATGCTTGGGTCCAGCCTTTCACACTGCTATAACGGTGCAAATGCAACAAGAACCAGATGTGGCTATTCTGCAAGGCTTATTTATGTACAGTGAAGGGAGTGGATAATGAAACATCTGAGCAAATAACTTACTCCAAGTGAGAGAAATTTGTTTCCTGTATATTTCCCTAAATAAATTGTTATTAAGGTAATGTGTAAGTGTTATGCATTTTGCTTGGAGTGATCATGACATTTGATATTATTTTTTTTCACAAACATTTCCCAGGAAATTTGTCAAAAAGACAGTAGGTAAAACGTAAACCACAACTTGTGGTGAAGCATTTATTTTCTTTCTGCATTGAAAATTGTAAAACCACACTTCCAAAGGAGAAGAATAAAAATAGCGCTAGCAACATTTTACATGGCAACTGTGCATGCTAAATACAGTGCAAAACCTTTCAAGCCTCTTGCAAAAAAGATGTTGCTGCAAGCAGAGAGTCATTAGTGCTGTAACTATGGTTTGTACACTAAAATGTATTCTAACCACATGGGACTTCCTTTTGGTAGAAAAGGAATATCATCCTTTGTTTACTGTCTTTGAACCTAGCAAAGGTCAAGAGAGATGATCCTTACTGCAGCAGGATCTGATGCAACGGGACTCGTGTTGAGAAGGGAAGTGTCTACATTGCTTCTGCTAATGGTTTCTGGAATGTGGTTAAAGGGATCCAAAAAAGGAAGAACATGCTCCTTCCTCCACCTCTGCTACTGCAGTACGTAAGGGAAGAGGGAGACAGGTCTGTCTTGTGGTTTTCCCATTACCACAAAAGAGTCCTTTAAAGACTGACAATTAAAGCCCAATCAAGACTGCATTGGCATTGCTACTAACTGATGTCCAGGGGGACACACTGTCAATTGTGAACTTGCCTCTGTCTCTTTGCTCTGCTCCTCTCCTCTGCCTCTGGGGAATGCAGCTGGAAATTTTCCCCAAAATGCTTGTAGTAAATCAGGACATGAGCAGACCCTTCGTGGTCCCAGAGAGACAGACAGGCTTGTGTTCTTCAGTCTGTCTACCAAGGAGCAGTGAAAGCTGGCACAGGGGAAAGTCCAAGTAAGCTCATAAAGAATCCTGTCCGTTCTACTACTGGTATTCACTATGCTTTACCCTTACTATTCTGTCTTTCTCAGCTTGATGAAAAGCCTCTTTGGAAAACTAGCTACCTCCTCGCCCTTTTCCAAATTGCCTCCCTCTCTTGCCCCATGCCCTCTTGGGCTTCCCCACTCCCACTTCTAACTCTCAGACCACCTCTAGCACTGATCTTCAAGTAAGCCTTCACCAAAATTCATTAATGCCTAGTACAAAGAATCCATCTCAAAGACACTGCGGTATCTGTTTCTTATGCATTGATACAGAGCATTAAGGACAAAGGCACATTCTACAGTAACGTGATTGTTTTTATTCCCCTGTTTATATCCTAACAAAAGCTGGAAATTAGCTTTCAGCTCGTTTCTCTGCTGCCTTTTGCAAGCCTGCTTTGCAATATTTCTAGAGGACTCTTGAACACCTTACAAGTACCTGAGCTCTTGAGATCCGATAGTTTCAGTGCTGCAGCAACTTTTGGCACACAGTTTACCGCATGCTTAGAAAGTCAGGTGCGTACAGCCCTAAGCTCCTCTTCCCACAGTCTGCTCCAGCTAGATCTGATGTATCACCCATGTGCAAGTCCTGCTGCTGCTCAGGGATGAGACTCCGCCAATAACGGTGCCAGGGAGCAGCAAGAGCAGTGCTGCTCCACAGGGAAGGACGAGCAAGGAGCCAAGGGCAACCACAGCACAGGCAGTGCCGTTCCTGCCAGGGGACTCTCCTGCACTGCCTGAGCGCCTGGGGGTAGTGACCAGGATGAATGACCCTGGGCTGGGCAGAAGGGGGGGCTGGAGGAGGCACCGTGCAGGTAGGTCAGGGCCAGCAGCCAGGGTGGCAGTGCTCTCAGAGCCATGACAAAGTGCTCTGGTTCTCTGTGGGTCGGTCCTGCTAGCCTCTTCCCTGCCTGCAGGAAAAAGTTGTCTTTCACCAGTGCATTTCAGCTTTGGTTTGTGGCAGCTGAGCTACACTGGCCACACGCAGCGACTCCGATCAGTTCAAATTTTCCATCTGTTCCTCTTTGCACTTCACCTACACTCTGAATCATGAAGGCAGCCACATTAACTTACTTATCTACGTCTGGGTTGAAATCAGGCACGAGTATGTGCTTTATTCACCTCATTGCTTTTGCCTACCAGCAAGAAGTTACTTACAGGTAGTTGAACCATATCTGCAAACCCTAGGATGCCATTGGCAAACCAGGAGGGGGCAAACTCACTCTCTCATGCCCTCATGCTCCATAAAGACTGCAAGACAAAAGTGAAGGCATCCACAGCTAAATATATGCACCTTCCAGGCCCCAGACTCCTGGAAAGAGATTTGTGTTCCTTTATGAAGCAACCTCAGCTAGTAGGCTGTTGTGCCATCGATATAGGTCATGTGTTAGAGAGATAAATTAGCCATCTACCTGGGTACAGAAACCCACTGCACCACAAATGCACAGTGAGTATATCATCATTCCCGTAATAACACATTAGCATTCCCCTTTGAGCAGTAGTCTGTGTTATCCCCATTTTTCATATCACACATCCTCTTTTGTAACACCTGAAAGCATTTCTTTACTGCCGGGAAAAAATAAAAGACACCAGTATTACAATGCATGCTTATTTTCAGGCACCTGCAAAATCTGATGTTTTGACATTAAAAGTCTCTGGCAATCAGTTAGTCATTTCACAAAGACTGAATCAGCGCTGTCAAAGATTTATTGTTTTAAGTCCTTCCTATCAGACATCCATTCACTTTGCCAAGCAGTGTCTTTTAATAATTCTGTTCAGACTCCCAGTGCTGCTGCTGTCACTGCTGTTCTTGCACTATAAGTACAATCAATAGCTGGATGGACAAAAATTAAATCATTTAATGGATTCTGGTTGAGTTGATTTAGGTCACAGGGTTGCCCAATGCTTCTGGCAGCCAACATTATTTCATATTCCTGTGTTGTCATAACAATGCACATTTCCACTTGGTTGCTACCCTATGGTGTGTCATAGCAGAAGATGTGGGCAGGCTAGATGACTGTGCGGAGTCATGAGAGAAGCCTCTCATGCATCTGGTCAAAAACACAGAGGTTTCTTTTTGCCTTCTTGGTTACTACAGCTAGCAGTCAGAAATGTTTATGCTCCTTCCTTTCTCTGGAGAGGATCATCCCTGTTCTACAAGTGTGCATGTTCTCACTTTCTCAATATAAGGTTTGGAATGTAATATAAACCTATGACAGAGTACATAGGCCTTAGTTTCCATGCCTTAGCTCACATGGAAAAGGCAGCATTTGCCAACAACCGCTGCACTATGGGGAAAGGAAAGGCTGCAGTTGTTTCTTCTAAAAGTGGCCTCATAATCCTGAAGTCACAAAAAGCAGAACTACCCCAAGCTCCCTAGATTCCAGCAGAGCGTGCACTCCAGCGTGTTGGAATAGAGGTGCCTGGAACTTGTTGGAATTTGATTGCTGGAAGTTAGAATAGGACCAGTCCCAGCTATGTGTAAATTCACTGGGTCATCCAAGGGGCTGCTGTAAATTAACCAATAGAACAAGAGTCATCCTTTTCCAGATGTTGCCTTAGCAGAATACAAGGATGATTTAAAGGCCTCTGTCTTCTCGTATGGTTCTCTGGTGAAACCAAAGAACTACTTATCCATCTCTTGTATTGTAAGGAAGAAAAGCCAAGATATGGAAAACTGACTGGTGGTAGGGTTTATGTATGTTACCAAAAATAAAAATCTATGTCCTTTAATGTGCTGAGAACTCTTGATTTGAATGGAATATGTGAAAAAGTCCATGCAGCTACAGTGAGCAAGGTTCTTGCCAGAGCATCCAGAAGCTGCTGTTCAACACATTTCCTTACAAGGAGTCTGGTAGCACAAATTATCATTGCTCTATGTTGCTGGAAAGCCTGTGGGAAGCTAAGGTAGAAACACCTGGGAAAGTCTTTGAGTTGCATAAAAGAATGTAAATATACAGTTGAAGCCAATGAGCAATGAATCCAGCTGAGAATGTGCTAAATATTATGGTCTACTACAGAAATATGTAATTGTAAGCATGCTTATTACACTATGCATAATCAGGGACTTTTTTACAATGTTTTATTTACTTGATGGCATGCAATGGTTTGGAGTAAATAGGCTTTTTAATCTGTTTCTAATTGGCATGTTATACTTCTGAATCAGGAATAAAAGGAATTAATAAATGTTACAAAAATTGGATTGAATATAAAATAAATTAGAATAGAGCCATTATAGTCCTTTGAGTAAGTATTTAGAAATTAAATTATAAATATATTTGAAATGTTAATCATTTACCCAACAGGCTATAACAGCTTGCAGTGCACCATTACAATTTGTCTTGTAAATCCATATTTAGACATGGAATAAAAATGTGGGGAAAAAAAAAAGAGGGGGTGCTGTGTATGGGCAGTCATTGCTGTTGCAGAACAGCATTAACTCTCATTGATAATTCCAGAATATACTCAAATCCTGAACAGAGGTAAACACCAAGAAAATCTGTAACTGGCCAATATAATTTCCTCTTAAAAAAGTGCTTCTTGCATAACTTATGAAGACAAGTTAAAAATGCCAGATTAGATCATGATCAATAGAAGAGGCCAAATGTAATCAGTGATGCAACACTCGATATATCTTAGGTGCATCTGTCTTATTATCAGTCTCACTGAGCACAGCCATCGAGTCTGCCTATATTCACAGAGCCCTGATGAGCCACAGAAATGTCACTTTCCATGGTTTACAGACAAGAAAAGAAGATATACAGGATGAGATCCTTTAATAATTCCAGCAGCTAAATCTCTCCACCACCCCCCACTCGCTCTCCACCTTATCATAAAAGTCCTCGTGCCCCTGTTATTCCCAATCCCAGAAGAGGTATCCTGTGCAGGCGGAATGTCTGCTCTCAGCACAGACCATCTGAGCACTGGTCCCCGGAGCAGCTCAGGTGGGTCACGGGGCCAAAAGGAGCGGACCATCCCTTCATTGAGGGCTGCCCTGCAGAGAGAAGGTAAAAATGTTTCCCTGCTAGCTCTGTAACTCAGAGTATTGGTAACCCAAGGCAGGGAGTAAGTTAATGCTGTGATGCCCTGATTCTGATGCAGTGCAAAGGGCAGCAGATAGGAAACCACTAAGTGCACAAGAAGGAGAAGGGGTTTTGCTTTACATGTTATCAGCTTCAGTAGTTTTGCCAAAAACCTCTTGATATCATGCTGGGTACATGATGAAGCCTTCTTATGTAACATCTGAGGTGGCAATCAGGCAAACACAGATCCCAAAGGTTTTTTAAAAAAGATACAGACCTTTTTACATCTGACTGTTAAAGTGAATCCTTGATTTGTTTAGAAACTGACTAGTTAGTTGCATCACTACATCCTTGTATCCTTTCTATTGACAGATTGTGCCATTAGGACTTTGATAACAGCCAACAAACTCTCCTCTACCGACAATCAGCATAGGTAGCTGTTCCCTTCCTGACTATTGTCTAACAGAATGAGGACCCAGCTCCCACTGCTTGGATACCAATAAGACAGCGAGTGATCATTACTTCATATCTCAGCATTGTATGAAGAAGATATATCTCCTGTTCAGACCAACAATTTGAGTACAAGTCAAGAGCTGAGATACAGTAAAGGAGAGATGCATGAAATGACACCTGCTGCCAAGCATCACTTTAGGCTTTCAAAACCAGAACAGATATCTTGAAAATACTTATTTATTTTCCCTGTATCTCTAGAACCAGCTACAGTTCAAAACTATCTCATTTATTATTAATACAGACCCACAGGTGTCTGCAGCAAGACACACCTCGAATACATCAAGAGCATCCCAACACTCAGCCTATGCTACTCACATATACAGTAGGATTCACATATCTGAGATGTTGGGCTTAATTTCGGATGTGAATATGATTACTGCATCCCAACTGCTCCACAGCTGGTGTCCAGAAGGTGAAGGGCAAAGATGACATCCACCCTCTGGCCAAAGACTTTTGACCACTCATTTCCTCCACAGTGCCATGGCTGCCAGAACATAGACCATTTGATGTTTACAAGAACATAAGAAAGAGACTTGTCCTTTGCATGGGATAACTGGGTATTTAACAGAAAGGAAGGGGGAAAGCGAGAGAAGCCGTGACTCTCCAGACCTCGCTGCACTGAATGCTTAATAAAAAAGTCCCTAGAGCAGAAACTGGAAAAAAGCTCCTGCCCCATGCTGAATGTCCCTGTCACTAGGGCTGGTACTGTCTAGATCAACAGACAAAGTTATTGCTTCATACCGCACTGAAGTGCATTGGTAGGACAGATTGAGAGTTTTGCTTCTATAGCATCACACTACTCCTTGCAGGATTATTCTGCTAGGTTCAGATCCCCTCAGGTGGAGGGAGAAGCTAAACGTTCATCTTTGGCACTTAAAGAGACTATGCTGCTTGGTGTGCTGTTGGCTAAAAAGGACATGCTGTTCCTGTTCTGTTAGCCATGTTTTAAGCACAGCCTGGTCTTGAGAGCATCTGTGCAATCAAAGCCCTGTGCTTTGGAGATGACAAGACACTAAGCAGGTAAACAGGCCTGAAAAAAGTTCCAGGCCACTCAGTGATGTCAAGACCAAAACACTTATTCACAGGCTGCAGAGTAAATGTGAGTTTTACTGGAAGGAATTTTGGTTTCTATGTTCTTTAGATACCTCCAAGGCTGGAGCAGCTGCAATCATTTATGAGAATATAGATTTTGGATCTGGGAGCCTAGCATGGCATTTTAGGAGATAAAAACCATTTATGAGTCATCTCTAAGTGACTGTGGATTCCACTACAAAGCACTAAAACACCAGAGTCCCTCCGTGGATCCTACCTTAAAGCAATAAACAGTCTTTAAATTCCGTCCTACCCCTGAGCCTCCCTTGGGGACAAGGCAATTATTTACAAAGTCAATTAGCCCATGACAGGGAGGATTTTTTTTATATCCTTCTTCATTCCCAGCTCCACTCTTGTGTCTTTCTTCAGGACTTGTGCCTTTCTTCACTCTGCTACCTAAACAATATACACCAGACATATTTAAGTTCACCATTCCCACAGGGAACTCTTGCAATTAACTTGCTGTCCTGGTGTGTGGATGAGTAAATTGGGAATGGACAAATAGTTGATTTGTGAGCAACTCCTGTGAAGCCTAAAAAAAGTATTATGAGTAGCAAAAAAAAAAACAAAAAAAAAACAAACAAACAAAAAAAAAAACAAAAAAAAAACAAACAAACAAAAAAAACAAACAAAGAAAAAGAAAATTTACTTTAGTAAGAAAGATAGATTTTAAAATGTCTGATGAAGTCTTAAGCCAGATCTTCAGGTTGAGTTCACTGGTGTAACTCAGCTGACTTCATTTTTTGTCAGAGATTTTACCTTCAGAGGAATTGTTTCCATTTTCCCTACCTGAAGATCTGGGGTCTTGTTTCAGTACATAAGTTTTAAAGAGCCATATTCAGGAATCTACCTCTGCAATGTTCTGCTGTGGTTTAGGTTCGATCTTTTTTTTCTATCATGAAAGAAAAAAAAAAAATAGCAACATTAAGCAGGGAAGGTTATTGCAATATCCCCAATGTATACGATCTTGGTTTGTCAGAGGTTGAACATTTTCTTACTGCTTTTTACTTTTATTTTACAGTTCCCAGCTGATGGAAGCTTTCATGTCCGGTCTTACTGTTGGTTCAGCAGCTCCAAAACTCAAGATGCAAGGTTTGTGTTTCCTTAGAAAGCTGCATGCTGTGCTCCTAATAGAAATACCTCACTCTTGCTCACCCTGACAGGAATATTTAAATGCATCCATCACTGACAAAGCTCAAATCAAATCAGATATTAATCAAAGGCTTCATTTTTTTCTCTTTTCTTTTAATTTGAAAGAGCTACAACAATAGAATAAATTCAGCAAGAGAAAAATCAGTCCTGTTGAAGAAAATGCACATCAAAACTACTGGAGATGTTTTTGCTAAAGGCAGTGCCCACATCACTCTCTTCTACCCTATTATTTCTCCTACCTTCCTCCATTGTGTGAATTAATTTGAGGCTCAGAAGGGCTGGCCTAGGGGCCATGTAATTTCCTGGCTTTTATGGGAGACCTCTTGAGAAAGCACCAGTGGTTCAACACCTAAAACTGACCCAGAAAACACAGCAAAAGCCATGCTTGTAAAAAGAGATCCAGCTTTGTAAAGAGTCAGGACCCCCAAAAGCCTGTAATTATGGACATTAGTCCCTCTAGTAGGGGAAGTTACAAGATAATACTGTATCTCATCCCTAAAACGTTAAGTAATTTTCTCTCAGTCACCCGCATCTGCACAGAGCCCCTTGGAGTGACATGGCAGAAGTAGCTCTGCCCAAGCAAGGGAGGCACTCTGGAAGGCTCTTTCCCCTTAGAGGGCAAAATAACGGAGAATGACAGAACGAATGCCTACGTACGTATACATGTACACACACACAGTTACACAGAAAGAGGATGATTGCTTGAGTGATCCACAGCCCTCCCCACCCCCTCATGTCCCCCCCTGTTTCTACTGGTTAACATCAGGAAATCCATCCTAAAAGAGCATTTTATTCTATCCTGCTGCTTGGACAAGTAGATGACACTACTACAAGAAGGATGTAGTTTTCAATGCCCATCATTTTATCATCTAGTCAGGGACAGAACAAACAGGTCAGTGCCAGTAGCAGAAGGCAAAAATACATCCCACACATATATGGACACTGAATCAGAGAAGTTTTTCCCTCCCCTCACCAGGAATGGGTGAGGTGCCGGGTGCTCCAGCCCCACATAAAAGACTCTACTGAGACATTTTTGTTAGAAGGACCAGCTGAAAGTGCGGAAAGGCACCCACACAGGTATTCTCTCCCACATTTCTTCCACGGTGCTTTGGAATTGCATTCACACTTTTGCTTTGCATAAGCTCTTCAGCATCCCTGACTCTACTTCTCCTAATGGTTCAGCACACTTTCTGTGTAAAGTGATACACATTGCATTTTATTTTTCATACAGGAATCAAGACAAGAGACTTTATATTATACTATGCAGGCAAACCTCTGTATTTATCAGCATAGTTCCTTTGAAATCAAAAAAGCTACAGCATTTACTGGTTGAATATCTGGCCATATTTGAAATTCAGGTGTAAAACTTAGTGCTGATATGTTCTGGAGCAGTTTTAGGTAATAAATACGATATGTGAAATATATGGATATGTTTTAAAACTTTTATAACTGAAGATCTACAACTCCCTTGCACTTTCTTTCTCTTTCTCTGTCTAGCATAAACACACTTCACTTCACTATACAGAGTGAGATGGATATGTACCACATCTGGGACAAGACTTTCTCTTCAGATGAGTGACAGAAATCCTAAGCTCTGTTTAGAATTGCAGTTTTCTAGCAAATCTTAGACAACAATTTCAGACAGGTTTTGATGTCCAGATTACAATAGCAAGCTGCAAAGAGAGATGTCTTTTATTTTTTTTAAGCAATATTTCAAAGTGAAGGCAACATGATTTAGTGGCTCTTGTTTATTCAAGTCAGAGATTCAAGTTTCAACTACAAGAATATTTCTTATGCAAAAACAATGCAGAAAAGGAAATGCAGGCAGGTATACAGTCTGGATTCATAGGCAGGGTATGAAACCCCCCCACATATCTGTATAAAACTGGACATAAACTTTTTTTCTTAGAGTGAAACACATCTTGTCAGGCTGTCCATCTGAGAAAAGTCCTCCCCGTTGTCCCCAAGGATCTCTTGCCCTTCAGCTCCTAGTCAGATAATGACAGTTACCCTCCAGATAGTCCTCTCATGGGAAAGCACATTTTTAGTTGTGTTGTAGTAGACCCAGTACCTCATACTCAACCAACTCTCAGCACTTAAAATCAACAGATACAAGAATCTACACTTCACAGTCTCAACATTTCTACAGCAAAAAAAGCAGAAGCAGCTTTGCATGAAAGAGCCCTTGTGAATTTGACTGCTCTCCTGGGAAAAGCGCACCATGAGAAGCTACAGCAGTTAATTCCCACTTCCATCTTTGCAAGGACATCTGGACAGAAATAGAGACCGTTGCAACAGGTAGACAGGAGTGCTACCTACAAGTACTGCATTTGAAAGTCATTACCTGAAATTAGTCACTCGTGGAAGATAAATGAGTCTTGTATGAGATCAAAGGACCACACAGGACCGACATGAATCAGCTTTTCTGTCCCTGGGCTTGCTCTGTGCCCAGCCAGCTCATGGTTCCTTGCACTATGTGCCAAGAGCTTGGGGTGCTGCAGAATGAAATGGTGAGATACCCAGCGAGTGCTGGGTGAAACAATGGCTAAAGGGAAGGTCACAACAGAAGCAGTTTTCAGCTGCTGATGAGCTTGGAAAGACATGCAGAACTACTACTTTTTTCAAGTGAGGCTCAGCTCCAAAGGCATTGTTAATTGTTGTAAAGACAGACTGTGAGTTAGAGTATTTACAGGTATACACTCACATACTGCCACTAGACACTGCCTCTCACTAATCCATTTCTTTGCAAGACATAGGTTGTTACGTCAGCATCAGCTGTACAAGTCTAACCGTACTGGAGGGGCCATGCTCCTCCTCCCCGGACAGCTGGAACCTCAGGGGCTTGGTATATTAGCCCATGGGGTCTTGAGGAGGAGAAGCTGTAGTGTCAGTGAGAGTCACTCAGTTTTGAGTCAAGGACTGCCCATCCCGCTCCTCCTCCAGTAAATTGCCAAGATGAGGTCAGTTAACTCCACTGTGGGAGACTAGCGTGGCTATTTTGTCACGACCATGATGCAAGAACCTCTATCAGTACCCCTAAGCGGTCCTTTCCTTGCATTGGTCCTATTCCAGTTTCCAAACTACTTCTCCGTCCTCAGCAAACTGTTTAAAGACAGCCATGCTTCACTGAAAAATGCTGTAAACAAACCTTCATGTTGATGTAGGATGACATCCTCAAGATGTAAAGGATATGAACCAATACCCAGGCATAATTTCTATATTTTCTCAGAGCAAAACAGCCTCCCCCCCTTTCCTCAGCTCCTTCCCTCTCGTTCATCCTTTCCCACATCAAATGCACAAATTTATCATTGACTGTTCTTCAGGGAATTAATGCTTCCAGCAAAGCACTGCAGTGACAGGCACGCTGTGCAGAGATGTTCGAAGATTTCCCAAAATGGCAGTGATGAGGACATTTTTAAAGGAGGGATGTGACCTGTGAGGGGAAACATGCCAGACTGCAATTTGCTGCAGCACTGAAGGGCCACTAAAAGCACAACTCTCACCTTTCTTCTCATTATTTTTAGATTCAAATGAACCCAAGACAAAGACTGCATGATTAACACTGAAGCATTTTAGTGACAATACATTGCTGACAAATTTGTATGATGTCCTAAGGGTGTCTCTCTTTTAATTAAACAGGGACTCAAGAGCTGTTTGGGCAAGAGGTTCACATTAAAAAAATAATAATAATAATAAAAAATCAGCATAGAATATGAAGAAAGACACCCATTACAAAACAAAGTTCCCTGGGAGCATCATATAAATGTGTTTCCAATTGCAGAGTTGACAAACTAACAGAAATTATGCAATTATATTTAGCTTTATTTTTATTTTCTTGCCCTCTCAGCAAAATTTTGAGCCATTCAGAGAGCTCACCAATGTGAAACAATACAGGACAGATTCTATCATTTCTATGCTGTGTGTTGGGCCAGACTCTTCAAATCTACAGAGGAAATGCCTCTTTACACAGGATTTGATAAATTAAGTCTGCACACTTTGTAAACCCCATCAGACTTTCATCCCCTAGCACAGATTATTTTGTTTTGTTTTGTTTATTTATTTACTGAATAATCAAGAAGATCTGGGAAAAAAAACTTCCTAGTGGAATGCCGTGGTCATTAAATTAAACTCTTAAATGAGCTTTGCATGAGCGAAAGTCAACTGACTTTACTGCTGCTAAAGCTGAAATGTGAATGAGAGATCTATAGAAATACACATTTCAATATGATCAGTCAATTAAGCAATCTCATTGTTCAAACACTGCTAAATGCCTTGCAGTTATGAGATTTTAAACATCAATACTGTTTTTAAAAGTCAGTATATTACTTTCTCCTCTGGAAGTTTATTGCAGTCTATCTTCACTGGAATTAGAGGACTCCTGCTGAGCAGTAAATGCATTGAGACTGAATATCATGAAAGACATCGAGCAGTTCAACTCAGCTAGCAAGCCTAGTTATCACAAATGATTCTTGTGCTTGATGGGAAACCTCCAAACTCTTTGCTGGTGTGTCCAAATGAGGACAGCTATGGTTACCTAGAGTCAAGGTTACTGGGAGACAGAGCACTTTCTCCTGGAAAGAGGTGTTACAAGAGACTCAACTGAAATACCTCAAATTAGGAAGGTCTATGGGAAAACCATCTGGTCCAGCCTCTGGGTTATCACACAGTATTAAAAGGGTTCTATACATTAAATTAATTGCTGGTTCACTTAAAATTAATAAAATATTTCCCTAGCACTTTAGTCAGCTTGCCAGAGGGTGTCATTGAATCAACAGCCTTGGCTGAATTTTTAATAATTTCATGATCTCTGAAGCATCAAATATAAGGTATTGCAGGAGGTAAGATAAGCCCTCAAAGGCCCTCTCAGCTAGTCATTATTAGGAGATACATTAGGAGAAAGACTGGAATGGATTCTTTTTTTCTGGTACATTGATGTAAATAAAGAATAAAACACTAAAGTGCAAAACCAATGCAAAATCTAAATCAATCTCGGTGCTCTTTAAAACTGCATTGACCATTGTTAAATATATGGCAACATTTTCCTTTATGTTCCCTTCTTGTGACCACTTCTTATTTTGACTGTATCATTCTTTTCAGTTTTGTTGTCATAGTCTCAGCACTTTACAAGAACAGTTTGTAAAGCATAAATACAGGCAGCAGGTAAAAGAGTTGGGCAGATGAGAAAGAAAAATTACAGATGAAGGGGAAGCAGAGCTCTGCCATTGCCAGCTGCGGGGGGGCGGGGGGAGAAGTTTCTGAGATGCAATTAGTAAATACTGTGATTCCTTTTGTGCCTTTTGTGGTTTTAGGCAATTAGCTATTGCTAATGAGAAGTGCACAGAGAATTCAAATTCGATTTGAGGAAGATTTCAAGATTTTAAAAGTTAGATTCATCCTGACAAGGAAAAAAGCTCCAAACATCACAGAATTCTCTCCCAAAGAAAATTCTGGTAGGAAATTTGTTTTCCCCCTTTCTATATTCTCATTTAAAATCAGAAGTCATTTCAAAAAGAAAAATTAAAATTATGTATTTAAAAGAAAGCACTGCAGTATTGTGGAGGTACTCACTCTCCCTCTTATTATTTTTTCTCTAATCTTTGGGAAAATAAACATAATTGGATAAATTAATTTGAAAGAAAGGTATTTTCCGAGGCAAAATGATCTGTCCACATTTTCTTTAACCTAGTTTATTGCAACTGCAAGTGGAATACCTAGAATATGCACTGTCATGAAATCAGGCTGATACATTGTTTGTTCCTAAGTGCAATACTCAAGAGTGCATTCTCATGCAGAACTACTCTGAAGGATAGAAGGAAGTGTGCCAGAGAAAAAGAGCAAGTAAAATTAGCTGACCTGCTACAATTCAGATGTTTTGAGGTAGTAGACAATATGGTAGCTGGTATTTATTCTCAGTATACTAACATAGTATTTTAATGAACTGAGGCTGTTCATTGACCGATGGCTTGCACCACTCCTGCCCAGTGGTACCTCCACAGTGACTGATAGACACAGAGAAAATCTGAATCACTCTGAAAACTCTGTGATTGATGTGAACCTCAAGCACTGCGTCCTTCCAGAGGACAATCAAGCACACACATATGAAAAAGTCAGGATACTAAATTTCTGAAGGACCTTGCCTTTTAGGCTCCAGTAATGCTGGAGTCTTTCAGTGCACGCTCCAGTATATGTGGACAGTGCCAATGATTTCAGGTACAAAACTCCATGTACCTGCAGCACACTGAGGTACAAAGCTTTCTACTAGATGTGAGAATAGCCTGATACAATTTTGGTAACAATTCTATAAAGAAGATAATGCTCAACTATATGTCTGAGGTTTGAGTATTGGTTAACCTTTCACATTAAAAGCTAAGGACAGTGGGGAGGTGTACAGTCTGTGTTATACAGAAACTCATTTACATTACAGTGGCATATTTTCTAAGCACAGGAAGACAATCTTTGCTCTAGAGTGTAAAGTCTAAAAAGACAAAGATAAATTGCAGTCTGGAAAAAAGAAACAATAAACAAATAATCTTAATGGTGATCGTCAGTAGCTCTTGTTAATTACAGACTTTGTCCCCTCACCCTCCTTTTCTTTAGAATTTGTTAATTCAGTTACTGCACCAAATGCACTGTCTTTAACAGCTACTCCAAGTTACAATGTATTGCATTTATGTCTCTTCTCCCCACACGTTCAACTCCTTCTCTCTGTTCAATTCATCCATGAGATAAATCCCCAGGATAGGTAAGAGATTTAGCCTGGTAGACTCACCTTACTCTTCCAAGGTGGCAGGCACTTCCATCTATCACGTAAATCCCTGGCAGGTCTCAAAACCATTTCTTAGCTCCCACCTAATCTCATAAACCTCTGCATTGCTGCCAATCTGCATTGCCAAATCCACCTAACCACTGACACCACCCAGCAACTCCTAAGCCGCTCAGGGTTCTGGCTCAGCCTAAAGCTTCACAAAGGGATTCTCACAATGGTCAGGATAATATCCTAAAACTTGTCATCTGTCAGTCTAGGCAGCAGAGCTAGGATAAACCTGCAACAGGGAGCAGAGCCTTACTGAACATACAACTAGGCAGCTGGAAGTACAGGGAAAATGGTAGGGATGGAGTTAGCCCTAAACAAGAGAATCCTAAATAAGGATTCAAACCCCAATGTGGGGCAGAAACTGGGCCTGAGACTTTCCACATCCCACAGAAGAGCCTCAAACCAAGCTATTCTCTTTGGGTAAGGCAGTTCCCCCACCTGCTCAATTACTTTGCATAAGTAATGATAGACAAGTGGCTTAAGGCTACCATGAACCTGGTGTCTGCCCTAATCACTGGGCTATGGAATCAGCCTCTCTCTTGTTTAATGAATATTTAAAAACAGCACTTCCTTTCCTCACAGAAATGTCACGAGGAAAAAATATTGCTAGGTGCTCAGATACCAGACAAAGGAAACCATCTAAAATATAATCAGCTATCCAACAGGCCTAGGGCATCAGAGACCAGAGAAAAGACAGATTTAGATGGGACTAGATGTTAATAGGATTGTATTTTCATTTGGATAGAGAAACAAGAAAGTGACATCTGAAGTACGAAAGGAGCGAGAGAAGAAACAAAGGACTAAAATATTAGAGCAGAGTGGAAGTTTCAGTAAGTAATTTGACAGGGATGAAAACTCTGGTGAACAAACAAACCCCTTTTTTATGTTTTCAAGCTCTACACCATTAGCTGAACTCTTCATTGCCAACTTGTTCATCTGACAAGTGCCTTGTTACGCTTGTGAGAGAATGCAAGGATTTTAAGAAAATGTCTAACTCTTCAGCTCAGCTCAGCAGGCTGAAAGTTCAGAGGGTAGGAAACCATTTACCATGTGAATAAACTGCAAAATGCCTTTGAAAATTACATTTTTAATTACAGTTGACATTTCTGAGCCTCCTGCTGATGGTATCTCTCTAAAAGAAAAAAAAGACATAATTTGAGACAGAGAAAACACTATAGGAGAGACTGTAAAACAGTTCACAAGCTACTACTGATGGAGGCATTGACTTCACATTGCCACTCACCACAGTTTTGTCTAAACACCTCTCATGCATTAATGAACTTCCTCTCATATAAAGTCTGAATTAGTAAAGCAGCAGTATTCCTGATGCACTGAGAGAGTTCAGGAGCAATTTCTAACTCTTCAGCTCAGCCCAGCAATTGAATTACCATCTTATCCCACCACCTGTGATCCAAACCTCCGTCCTTTTGTGGTTCCTCCAGTGTCAGGGATGCACTCCTCAGTGCTGAATATCTTCAGTGTAAGGGGCAGCTGCCTTACCCTGCTTCCCTCTCAGAGCTCTAAAGTCCAGTCATTTCAGGCTGAGAGGAGTGAAAGTCAGTCACTGCAGCCTGAGCATAGAGGATTGCAAAGAAAGCCAGGCAAGATACTATGCAACCTTAAAAAGAGAGAAGGCCCACTGACTATGTAATTCACCTACTGTTGCCCTTGTATTTCAGCTATTGCACCAAACCAAGAGGTATATTGCAGGAAGCCTGTCATGTCTAAACAACCCACAGAAGATCGCGAGCTCTAACACACAACAGTTTTGCAATTTTTCCCTTCGGCAAAGGGAGAAAATGTTATTCTGGAACAGGAACATTTTACCAGCTGCCATGACTTCCCTTCCTCCATGGATGAAGAGTCCTGAGCATTATGGAGTCTGTAGAACTTCAAATAAATTTTGTCTCCATGTTTTCATTCCAAGGTTCCTAATCTAGGAAAGTACAAGGATTATCTCCTACACTGCTATCACAACAAAACTGGCCCTGTTGGCTACAAACATGCTAGTAAACTGAACCCTACTAGGCAGTACTCCCAGTCACTGAAAAACGATTGTCTGTGCTGTTAAACTGTGTTCTGGTTTCAGCTGGGATAGAGTTAGAGCAGTGCCTGGCACACATCTGGCCTATGCTAGCTAATACTTTCCTAAACAATGCCAAATTACGGTTCAGGAATTAAATGCAGCTAAGGACCATTCATAAGATGCAGTTTACGTGTCGCTACGTGATTTTGGGGGCTAGGAGAGTTTCCTTAGGTGGAAGCAAAGCTTTCTGTACTGGTTGGGCTCATTAGTCCAGAACTTTTCCAGAATCATTAAATTCACTGGGGAATATGTAGTGATGAAGGCTACATATAACATTGACTTCTTCTTGCACAGAGGTGCTTCAAAACCAAAATAGGTCCTTATGTAAGTGTCATGCTCATCTGATTCTAGACTGCTCGACCCGAAGTAAGCTTTCTTCCCTCTTAACTATAAAAGTATCTAGTACACTTCTAGTATTTCTAACATTAACCATTAGCAGAAGCCAATATATTCATACCTACAGCATATGATTTTGACCCTCACCAAACTCAGTGCTAAAGAAAAAACACTTTTGACACATTTACAAGTTAGTAGGAGTGATTAAACAACATGAATATGAACAGCATAGAGCCATATGAATTGGATCTGTTCCCAGATATCTGTACTAATGTGATCACAACCTCATCACCATCTACTTCCTCCAAATATAGATAATTAATTTATTTTGGAGGACTTATAACTGACTGGAAACTGAGAATATGATAAATCTGATATGTTAAGAGCTCCGTCTAGTCCAGTCCTATGCCCCCATCAATGAGCAGCACCAGTTAAATGCATGAAGACCTCTTGGGAACCAAAGGTCAGATAAACTGTGCCTCCACACTGAGTTCATACATGATCTTTAAGAGTCAGCAATGACAATCAGATTTTTAGAGCTTTTCCAGAAACTTACTTATCATTCATTATAACAGTTCAAGGTATTAAGTGTAGCCTTGTAAATGACCGGTCTCGAAAGCTTGAGTGCTAACAAATCATTTTTATGCTAGACAGATGAAAAGAAAAGCTAAGACAGAAATTCAAATTTCAAATCAGCATATTTTTAAAAGACCTATAACTCAAAAAATCTGACAATGTGCCTTTGGACTCTGCAGAAATATTTCCTTTCTTTCATAGGAAACGTGGCAATTTTCTGGCCAAGTTAAGGTGCCAATTCAGGAAAGCATCACTATTCAAAAAGGATGTAAGCATATGCTTAACTTGAAGCATGCACTTGAGTCTCTTTGACTTAATGATAGGATCTAAGCACATATTTACATTTAAGCACGTCTGAGTGCTTTCCTCCATAGAGACAGATTTAAGCTTGTGCTTCAGTGCCTTCACTGTCTAATTTTCCAAGACAAAGCTATAGGTAGAGATAAAATAGCGTGTTAGAATGGAAGCTGCTTGCCAGGCTAAGTGCATATAGACAATCAACCTCTGCAAAATTATATGAAAACATAAAGGTGCACAGCTCATTGGTCAGTCACTGAGGGGGAGAGGGACAATGAGCCTCTGAACTGTGGTCCCAGCTCACAGAAATTACAAGAGCTGTGTCTTTTAGCTGACTGAGGAGGAGATGGAAGAACTTATAGCGGACTTACAGCCACTTTGACTGAATCTGTGGATAAAGCAAGAAAGGAAATGACAGTAGATGTTTCTTTGGTTTTGACTGAAGCCTAGGACAAGATGGGCATTATATGGGGGCAAATAGCCTCAGGCTATCAGTGGCTGCTGTTGCTCTGACTACCTTTGAAAAATGTGCAGGGTTGTGTCAGTGGGACAAGCAGGAGAGAGTGATGTCTGGAAAGAGGTCATCACTGTATTTTTCTGTTTCTCTTGGACTTTGAAATACCTCCAATAATATGGAATAACATATTCCCCTGGAAAGATTCACAACACATCTGAGTTTTGGTAAAATAAAGGATCAACAACTAGTAGAGGATCTGGTAATTTTGAGACTTTTTCCTCTCCTGCCCCCCCACCGAAATACATAGAAAAGTCAAAATACCTATAATCTAAAGTTCTTCTTTGTTCGTAAAATTGTTAATGTGATTTATCAATTTTGTGGGTTTTCTCCTGCACTTTACTGTTAACCACAATAACTGACTGAAGCTGTGACTGAGTGTACTGGGGAATCAAGGTGACTTAGATAATCTAGATTTCTTACTGATGTGTCTCCAGAAGTTTTGGGACTCAGAAATTTCTCCTCTATGACAGGCAGACACAGTCAGTGATTCATATACATACACCATTAATGTACAGTCCTATAACCTACTTATTTACACTACAGGGAAAATTAAAAAAAAAAACATGCAAGCTCCTTTAACTGACACAACTAAATTTTGTTGACTGAATCATGTGTAAAAGCAACACATAAATTAACCTTAGGTAGCTTAAGTGGATAAGAAAGCAAACTGCTGAGACAGGCCAGGAAAGGGTGTGCTCTGAACCATCATAGTAATTCAGCACAACTGCTAGTGGTATTTGTAAGATGGGCTGCAAAGATGCTTTAGACAAGTTTTAAAGTGGCTTTCATTGTAGGATCTGAAGGGAAGCAGTAGCAGCATTACTTGCACCTCACAACTGAGCCTCATCACCCGGATTAAGGGTGGAAGTGAAATTACTGCTGCTCATGTACATTGGCCAGCTAAAAGACTATGACATAAGGACAGAGCAGTTGTCCTTGATATACCTTTTCTGAATGCAGGAGCCAAGCACTATTTGGAGTGAATTGATGTTTTATTGTTAGTATGCTATCCTTCATTAGTTACTGTTTGTAACAGTGTATGTTATTTTCAATATTGTTTTAGTACTTATTCTGTAAGGTATATTGAAGGAATTAATTGTTTTCTAGTAGAGATATAGGTATAGACAGGTACTTGTATAAAACTGGTGAGATATTAAAGACATTTCTATACATAGTACACTTTTCTAAGTGTAATCTTGCATATATTCAAACTAGAAAGATGTCTCCCCAGAGAACATAGTAGAATAATCCTAAGGCTTGATTCATTAAGGAAGGCTGGATTGGAAAGAGTTTGGGGATAATATAAGAAAAATATAGCATAGTATTAAAAAAAAAAAGAGCATGCATGCTGAGTCACCTCAGCTGAACAATTAAATACATATTGAGACTTTTTCTCATAATCTTATTATATAGTCTGTAGCACATCCTACTAGTACTAGAGAACATTTGCTTCTGAAGATAGATATTTTTGCTGCCATGAATCATAGCTGAGCTGCAGACCAATATCAGTATTTTAGATGAAACAAAAAATCATGTCATAAATACAGAAAATGCCATGAAACCAAAGTATGTACTAAAGCTAAAATATGTAAACCCTATTAAACATATATATTACATTCCCTTTAAAACCTGTCAACTTTCATATCCATCAACAAATCAGACTGAGATGCAATATGTAGCACTAACTGGCCAGTCTTGACTCAGTGCATCACTCAGCCACTTCATAGCAGATTATTTTAAAGGATAAACAGATCATTAAAATGAGCTAGTGATGACTGTTCATCTTAAAACCTCGTTTTCATACTTAATTCAGTGTTCTAAGTGCATCTGGAATTAATTTGAGTCAACAGGGTAGCATATGAAAGACAGTAATGCAATAATCCTGTGACTACAGTCACTAAAGGAAGCTCCGTTGGAGAGGGTTTCTCAACAAGAAGCCATAGCATAAAACCAAAACTAGGGACATGCAGTGATCTAAACTGAGTTATTCAAGAAATTTGATTATTGGACTTGATGGACACCCATTTATTTTTATATCCATTGTGCCAGCACATTTATATCCTACATTCTTAATGCCAAGATTTTGAGAAAAAGACGATATGTAAATCAGATGTTAGACAAGACTCTTGCATAAACCAGCCGACACAGAAACATCAGGAACAAGATTTCACCTTTAGTAGCACCTATTTCCAAAGCTCAAGGGCCTATTCTGTGCAACCAACAGGCATCTTCCACCACCGTGCAATGACACCCCAGAATCATCCCTGATACTAGAAGCATCTCAGTTGCAGCACCATGCAGCTTTATTCAGGTTTATCTGCTAGGTGTAAAAGCATTGTGCATACATTTTTAGTTTTATTGGGTGTGAACTTTTATCCAAGGGTTGGGGATAACCACATGTGCACATGCTATGAATTAAAAAAAGTATGATCCCAATTTCACTGTGCTATGTCCTTACCTCCTGATGTAGTTACTTCCATGCATGTCACATGAGAGTGTCTTGCCACTTTTCAGACTACCGTGTTGTTTGCAGCCACTCTGGACACAGTCTAGAGGGATCACTCCATGAGAGTGGAGAGTATTCAGACAACTTTAACAGCAGTGAAAGAGAGAGTCTCCTCCACATAATTATTTCAGACAGAAATTTAAGCTACAGTTCTTGGGGAAGTTTCTTTCTCATCTTACTAACTAGCGAGATGAAGACAACTAACCATCTAAGTTAAGTATCTAAGTATCTCAAGCCTAGGAAATATAAATCCCCCCCCTTCCCTTTTTGTACATCGTCAAGTTTTTATTATGATCCTATTCCACAGGCAGATGGTGACTAAAATTTAGTGAGACATATAGCATTATATGCTGTCCTTGGGTGCTTGCCTCTCAGAACAGGATGTACAGCTTGCTTTGTTTAATCTTTCCACTTACGCTTTTTCCTTGACACACAGCCACCTCAGTGCACCAGGTCTACGCTACACTTAAATGAGCGATGGTCATATTAGCTCTGAACTGGAAGAGGTAGGGGTGCAGTAGTGTGGCACTGTGCTGAAGGAAACACAGCCTGCTAAAAGGAAGAAGGTGTATCACTCGGGGGAACGGGCTGCTACTGCGCTGGTATCAGACACTGAGATCAGAACTACGTTAGTATCACCGTGACATGCGAACATGCTTGTTCCTATCAGCATTAGCTTTGAAACCTAGATCACACTCCAGTGCACAGGTAATACAAGATCTTACTCTCCTAATACCTAACTGACAGTCTGCTGCATGTGGGTGGACAGGCACACTACTCGGGCATCCACCACATGCAAACTTCCAGGCTTGTTTTCCGAGGCTAGATTAGCCTCAGAAACTTCACAAACCACTAACTGGAGGAAAGCATTCTGTATAGGTGAATTTCAAATTTTTCTACCAGATACCTCTTATGTGATCTTAGAGCCTATTTTAATATATCATTGCAAAACTAGTCATACAATTTTCATTTTTCACTGCTCCAGTACCTAAGGGCTTTGCATCAGTTTTTGGCACTGAAAATGGGTTTGGATGACAAAGCAATGTCTGCAGTGAAACATGTTTTCCTTCCAGTATGTCATTTTTTGTGTGAATAAAACCTTTGCTATCAGATGCTGGAGTGCTCAGTGTTTAAGGTAGTATTGCTGTGAGCAAGAGTGAATGGAAGCATATGGAGATCAATTGAGTTATTCATAAGGTGCCACCACAACAAACTAAGCAGGCCACCTGCTGTTTCACTGCCTCAAGAGGTTTTTCTCTACAACTCATTTTAAAATAATTTGGTGGCAAGGCTGGCACTGAAATCATATTATAAACTGGAAATTCAGAAAAATCCTCACCAGGGTTGTGCAGGAAGGGGTGTTTACATTACATACATTCTTCAGTGTATTTTTTACATACATGTTATCTGTACAGTTCAGCAATGCTGCATTACTGCGTTAGAGATATACAGCATGTGAAAATAAAACAATTCAGCAATTAGAGTTCCTACAGCAAAATTACCTCAGTTACTTTGTGAATCCTGCACATTTTACCATATGCGTTAGACAATAAAGAAATACAGTTAACAAGGAACTGAATATATCTAACAAGGAAAGCTGTAATAGATTGTGTTGCATTACACAGGACAGATTTCCTTTAGTTTCTTCACCTAACCTCCATACTGCATGTATTATCACTCTGCATTTTGTGGGCTTGCTTTATCCTGTGCTTGCTTTTGACCTAGGAACTGCCCTTTTGATGTAAGACCTTCCCCATTTCCTGACTGTTCATGGCTGGGCTGAGGTCTCGGGGCAGAGAAGGGAATCAGACAAAGACTTTAGGGGTTCCTCAGTCCCCTTCCATGCCACGCTGGTTTCCTCTAAGCTCTTGAACCCCTTGTCTGAACACCTTCTTCCAGGGCTCCAGATTCATGTCCTCAAAAGGACACATACAGACAGAAAATCCTGCTCTGTCATATATTGGTGTTCAAAAAACATGTAGACATGGCATTTCAGGACATGGTTTAGTAGACATGGTGGTGTTGGGTCGATGGTTGGACTTGATGATCTTAGAGGTCTTTTCCAACCTTAATATTCTATGATTCTATGCCATCAGCCTCTCAAAATGTAGCAAAGGCTTACAGACAAACTTAAGTCATGGTTTACCTTCAGTCATGGTTCGCTAATATCCTAGGTACGTCACCAGCTTTAGGCTTTCTCTTGAGTGCCTTGCTTAGTGGAGCTCCTGGCCCTTCTTTGTGAACTTAAGACTTGAGCGTAAAAGACATCTCAGCAGCTCGAGGGAGGCCTGCCTTATTTTTAACCACCATGATGAAGTCAGACTCTTCTCTGCTCCCTCAGCTACTCTTTATCCCCTTCCATCCTGCCTATCTCATGACACACACATGCTCCACGCACCATGCACCTTTCCCGCTTCTTGAATGCTTTCCTGTCTTTCACTTCCCACCTGTTCCTCCAAGAACCTGTTCCTCACTCTTATTTATTTTCGCCACCTTGTTTGCTGCTTAGGCACTTGTAAAACAAACAAACAAACAAAAACCNGGGGGGTGGGGATTAAGTGCATGGGTGAGCAGGTCTCTCTACTTTCAAGCCTTTGGCCTGCCCTTATGCTAGTGCTGCAATCCTGTCCCACTCAGCATGGGCAGCCTGGAGAGAAACAGGCATTTTGGGGGGAAATTAGCTGCTAAATTCCAGCAAATCTGCAGGAAACATGCAAACTGCAGGCTTCAAAAGAGTTCAAACAGAGCAATGGTGTGACTGAACTCCTAACCAGTGTACCTTAATAGTATTTTTCCTTTTAATTGTTATCAACCTATAGGAATACATTGCTGTGTTCACAGCTGTGAGAAAGGCTGCCCCAACCAACCAAAGCCAAGCCCCAAACTCTCTTTTATTTGTGCTGGAGTGTGTGGTATTGTTCAGTGTGGTTATCACTGTCCAAGGAAATGTTTTATTTTCCACTGTGTGTTGTATTTTTCAGATCTTTAGCTGGACTATTACAGTCTCATGCTGGGCTGTCAAAACAACTCAATCTATGCTGACTAGCTACAGAGAAATGTATAGTTTCCATCCAGTGCCTCCAGAGTAACAGTTCAAATAGGGAAGCATCAGGGACTGTGATCTGAATATCAGAGGCTCACCAGGATTAGAAGCCTTAAAAAAAGACTTCTTTGGGTAATAAATTATTCATAGCTTCAAACTATCTTAGATAATTAAAATTACCTGCTTTCAGCAGATATGCTATGTACTACAATGCCCCCCCTTCTCATAGATCTGATTGACACTATCTCTTTCAGATAGCTGTATCCACTCTGTGTTTATACATTTGACAGGTGCACTATACATAACCTGTGCTGTATTACTCACTTGTGCGTGTCTGTGCATGCATGCACATAAAAACTCATACAAGCAAAGTCTCCTATTGTGCTGGGAGGCTGACAGCAAGTATGCTAAAATACAACAGGTTGGTTTAACCTAACATGCCACAGAAACAGCATATCATGTAGATAAATGTCCATAGCAGCCAGGGTGCAGGGAATAAATAACAAATGCTACAATGGGGAGGAAAAGGCAAGTAAAATCCTCTGTTCCATGAAGAAGCTGACACCAAGTATGCTACAATACCTATTGACAGTAAATGAAACTAGATTTCTTCATTGAGGTGTTGTCAACTTACAATGACATTTGGCTTGATGTTCCCCGAAGTCCGTTGAAAAATAGGCTCTGTGGTTTTACTTTTTCCCTGTTCTCTTTGCAAACAGCACATGGAAGACATGTTCTTTGCAAATGACTGTGTGCCAAGGGTGACAATATTGTACCACATTGCTCCTCAACAATTTGACACATGAAAATGGAGGGAAGGAATATATTTCTCCAAATCATAGTCCTGAACTTTTGACTTGAAGAAAATGTTAAAATTTAGGAAGCCTTTTCAATTCCTAAGAGAAGCACAGTAACTTCAGTTTGGCAGACTGAAAATTTCCTACAGTTAAGAAACAGTCAAATATTTTAATATCATTCTGTACTACGCAACCTTCAAAACTCATATCACTTCCATTCTTAAGCATCTATAAAGAGAGAGGCTCTACAATAAAATTAAATCACTGTGTGCTGTGTGGAGCCAAGTGAAAGTATTGGTTGAAATGTGTAGGTTATGAGATGTTTGCAGACAGAAAGAAATCATAATTAATTTAAATTACATGCTTACATTGACTGAAATTACCCACTTACACCATATATGCTGTTCTCCTGACTATCTCAAGCAGCTTATGAAGAAGAGTGAGGGATTTTTTTAATTGATTGGCTAAACCTCATCTATTTGTGACTCATTAGGTTATGCTTGCTTCTGATACGATATGATGATGTCAGCTCTAAAAAATGTAGTAATTCATCCCCTTTTGTTGAGATCTTCTACCAGTTCAGCAAGATGGCAAAGAAACAATTCAAACAATGCAAAATGGAACAGGATTCTCAAAAAATAGGATACATAAACTTTATCTTTCCTAATTCTCTGCCCTTTTGTTTCACAAAGGGGAAATAGCCCTAACTTTTAAAGGGAGGAGTTGGCTCTGCTGCTTATTTCTATTTGTTTTCACTTTGCTCTGCAAGTGAATGGATAAAAGACTATCAATAAAGAAGAGCAAAGAGCATTGAAAGCTACCTTCCAACCTAATAGAAATAAAACCCCAAACTCAAAAAAAAAATAGAGAAAAATATTATTGTCTTGAGAAAAATAAGTTACATCAAAGAACTGGTAGTGGGAAGCAGAGAAGTTGGATTTAACCTAACTAGCCACAGGAACAACACATCACATGGATAAAAGTCCATAGTGGCCAGGATCCAGGGGATAAAAAACAAATGCTGTTATGTGGAGAAAGAGACAAGTTTTTTCTTTGTATTTGAATACAGGACTAGTGAACTGACTGTGTTTGAATACTGGACTGGGTACTGCCTACCCCCTTAGTGTCAAGGCTATGTGTTATACATTATAACCAGGAATCGTCTTTATGTAATAGAATAAAAAAGAAAGTCCTCATGCAAGTACAATAGTGCATCTGAAATGCATTGTCCTTGTTTGAGCTTTAAAATTGTTGAGAGGGTCCTCTAAGTTCTTTAATGTAGGAAATCAAAAACAGTGGTAAGAGCATCCTTTGAAAGAAATTAAAGACTACACTGAAAGGAACTTTGAGTGTGCTACAAGGTGACAACTGTGCTGTTCTGCTAATCTGAACTGTTTGCGTGACATCAGTGAGTGTCAGAAATATTACAAGATGATTTAATTCATACTACTATAAGTCAAGGTCATGTTTGATCTCTGTTCCCAGAGGTGCTTACAGACAACTTTCAATGGATTCAAATTATGGGCCAGATCATTAAGTTAGCTGACTGACTCACCCTTTCTTGCTATTAATACAGAACTCATCTTGGAGATTTTCCGCACGGCTGTATGGATAACCTGAATTTATGTAGACCTCAGCAGTTCAAAGTTGGAATGTGCTGCAAGCAGTGCAACAAACAGTGTCTGAAGCTTATTGGCATGGAAAAGTGTTCATCTTTCATTGCATTATTCTGAAACACTGTCCACTACATAACACACTGTACATGTGGTACTTGTAAATTAAAGTCAATTATCACATGCAGAGAGATTGAGGGACAGCTAACATTTCATAGGTCTTGGAGAGCAAATTCTTTCCCTGGGTGCATACTGCCTGTCTCAACAACACCTTCTGCTCTGAGCATGAAAAATTATATAAAATAGGCTGAAATACACATCAAGGAGATTCCATCCTCCTACCTCAAGACAAAATCAGTTACAAACTATGTCTTTACCACCAAATATTTGTCTAATCCACTCTTAAAGACTATCAGTGAAGATGATTTGTCCATCTTTCAAGAAAATTTATTCAGATGCTTAACTATCCTGACCATTTATAAGCTTTGATACATATTTCTGACACACTGGGCACAGAGAACAGTTTATTCCCTTTCCATTTATACAAATTCTATTTTCATGTTTTGTGTCATATAAGCAGATGCTTTCCATCCCAGCCCTTCCTTTTCTTGACTGAACTACTCCCACATGTTCTGTCCTTGATCATGCAACAAGCCCTTCAGTCTCTGGAGTCTCTCACATTGGACCACCTCTTTTTGCAAGGACAGGACCTAAAACTGGACACCATGTCTGAGGTCTTTTCTCTGATGTGGCAATATTCTAACACTTCACAGGTGACTACATAATCCGTTTAAATTCCTTGTGTCCCCCTTACCTCCCAAGCTTTATTTAACTTCCACACCTTAACAGTAGAGAGGGGATAACAAGTTGTGCAATGATGTAATTATGATGTTATATCAGTGTAGCAGACATAAGCAACAAGAAATGTTAAATATACGTCTTTCAATTCCCTTTCCAAACTCAGTCAAGCTTCTAAGAAAGGTTGAAGGAACAATGGCCCAAATTAAGGGACAGGTACAGTAAAAGAACGTGATTCGTTATCACAAGGCCAGACAGAGGCAAAATGAGACAATGCAGAAGAATGACAGAAAGAGCACTTTTCCAGATGTTACACTTCTGTGTGTACGGACAGACTCATTCTCTTCAGAGAGCCTTTTGATGAAGCTCTATGTGTATTCTCTAAAGCCCTGGTAACGTTGGTGTAACCTGAGTGATCAAATATGCAGATAAAAATGGCAAATGCTCAGAGCAAACCAGGGACAATGGAAGGCATACAGGAGTCTCTCTGACTGGGGAGGGGAGGAACAGTGGGGAGCCTGCCATTCAGCAAATAAAATGGGTTATTTCCCAGAAATCAAAGAAGATGACAGCCAGAAAGACTGAGTGTTCTTTTAAAGCAGGAAAGTCCAGAAATCACTTTGCAAAATTCCCTGGACAACGCCAGTTTAGTGTTGGCACTAAGGAAAGACCACTGGTCTCCCCAAGGCGAGTCTCTAACCCTGTAGGAATCCCTTTTCAATAGCCAAAAAGTCCTGCAGACACCCCATGCACACAGGTGTGTGTGTAAGTGCCATTGAAAAATAGCTACATCAGAGACTCAGTTAAAAAAGAGGATGAAATGAGATTTCCTACAGTGCCATAAAGATTTAGCAAAGATAAGAGACAGTAGGAGTCGATAGGATTACTAAGACAAGCCTGCTCAATTCCTCATGCCATTTGTCTGAGTCCAATTGAGTCAGGCTTAGCTCTGGTCAGGGGAGAATTTGGCCCCCTATGCCTCCCTTGAACTTTCTGTTCTAGCCTACAGGGCTCCTACCTGGCTGTGTCTGTAGAGTGGAAGAGAAAAGCTATCCCAAAAGAAAAGAAAAAGAAACAAAATAAAATAAAATCCAAGCACAAAAATAATAAAAAAAACCCAGAATCATAGAATCATTTTGGTTGGAAAAGACCTATAAGATCATCAAGTCCAACCATTAATCTAGCACTGCCAAGTCCACCACTAAACCATGTCCTTAAGCACAACATCTTTTAAATACCTCCAGGGGTGGTGACTCTCCCACTTCCCTGGGCAGCCTGTTCCAATGATTGACAGCCTCTTCAGTGAAGAAATATTTCCTCGTATCCAACCTAAACCTCCCCTAGCATGACTTGAAGCCATTTCCTCTTTCCCTATCTCTTGTTACTTGGGAGAAGAGACCAACACTCACCTCACTACAACCTCCT
>VXBL01001292.1:131604-149326 GCA_013400195.1 Aramus guarauna
CAAGCCATGAGCAGCCTGTTTCTCCAGGAGAATGCTGTGGGAAATGGTGTCAAAGGCTTTACTAAAGTCCAGCTAGACAACATCTACAGCCTTTCCCTCATCCACTAAGTGGGACACCTTGTTATAGAAAGAGATCAGGTTACTCAAGCAGGACCTGCCTTTCATAAACCCATGCTGATTGGGCCTGATCACCTGATTGTCCTGTATGTGCCATGTTATAGCGCTCAAGATGATTGGCTCTATAACCTTTCCTGGCACTGAGGTCAGACTGACAGGCCTGTAGTTCCCCGGATTCTGGCCCTTCTTGTAGATTCTCCCTCTGGCCCTTCTTGTAGATGGGCATCACATTTGCTAACCTCCGGTCAATAGGGACCTCCCCAGTTAGCCAGGACTGCTGATAAATGATGGAAAGAGGCTTGGTGAGCACTTCTGCCAGCTCCTTCAGTACCCTTGGGTGGGTGCCATCCAGCCCCATAGACTTGTGTGTGTCTAAGTGATATAGCAGGTCGTTAACCATTTCCCCTTGGATTATGGGGTCTTCACTCTGCTGCCCATCTCTGTCTTCCAGCTTAGGGGGCTGGCTGCCCAGAGAACAATTGGTCTTACCACTAAAGACTGAGGCAAAGAAGGCATTAAGTAGCTCAGCTTTTTCCTTATCCTTTGTCACTATGTTTACCCCGCATCCAATAAAGGAATGAGGTTCTCCTTAGCCCTCCTTTTGATGTTAATGTATTTATAGAAACATTTTTAATTGTCTTTTATGGCAGTAGCCAGGTTAAGTTTTAGCTGGGCTTTGGCCTTTCTAATTTTCTCCCTGCATGACATCATGAGATCTTTGTAGTCCCCCTGAGTTTCCTTCCCCTTCTTCCAAAGGCCATAAACTCTCTTTGTTTCCTGAGTTCCAGCCAAAGCTCTCTGTTCAGCCAAATCAAACATTACACATTACAGATAATCCATTTGTTAGACTTGGTTAAAACAAGAGAGAAAATCATTGTAATTTCCACTTTCTGAGGAAGTCTGTTAGGCCAGTCACTGGATCTGTGGCAGCACGCTATCTTTTTTACAAACTGTTGGCCTTTCTTTGTTCCCACCTTGTGGAAAAGTTAATGAAGAATAGCCAGTTCTGGTGGCATTTGTGGAAACCAAGCAAGTACCTTCCAGAGACATTGCCTATGAGGCAACAAGCTTTAATATTATTGCAACATAGGAAGTGTCCATGGAATTTGTGGCTCAAAATAAATCCCATATTGTGAAACCTGTAACCCGAGAACTTGCTTAGACTGGAGTGACCCAGGCAGGCAAAAATGAAGATACGTTTATCAGGACATTTTCACAATGTATTGAATGGAATAATTGATAGCTATATGTCTTGGAAGCTACTTTCCCTTGCAGGAATATTAAAAACAACTCTTTTCCTCTGACTTCCTACTAAGCATCATTATCATGAGAACACCTCCAGCCAAGGAGTTTCACAAATTAGAAGCTGGGTTTTGAAAACTTTGTGAGCACCTGCAGCTGATGTCCACAGCCAGAGTTAAAAGTTGGTGAGCCATTCCACATGTCTCTAAAGTGCAACACATTAGCCTGAGAGTTAGAAACAAAAAGTGTTCTTGGTCACACAAGGCTGATTTCATTTGTAGAAAGCCCAAATTGAACCATACAAAGAGGACTCATAAGAAGCAATTCTGATAGCTGCAATCCCAAGGCACAAATTCTGGCTAAGAGAAAAATCATGGCTAGAATTACTGCTTGTGCAAAAGTGTAAGCAGAATATTACACACTGGGTTGAAACTCTTTTGAAAATGTGGCAACTTGTTTTATTCATCTCTCTTTCTCAGATGGGGAATATGTTGCTAATTATATACTGGACTGCACAGCATTCTACTGAGTAGCGAACTCAGTCTTCTGACAGCTGTTCCTGTACTTTTATGAGACCTTGATCCTTTAGAAGATACTGTGCTGTCTCAGACAGTTATATTAAAACCTTTTTCTCTGAGAACAAAATTCCTCTGAAAAAGAGGGATAAGTCGGGCATTCAGGTTGTTCTCCTCTAATAGGCTTCCAAAAACACCAGGTCTTGCAAAAACCATTCCCAACAGTTATCTTTTCTCCAAGAGGCATATGGTCCCACAGAATACAGATCTGCTCTGTCCTTTCTTGGTGGGGGTGAGTTTTGCAAAGTACTTTTGTATTGTGTTTAAGGGAAGATTACAATAGCAAAGAGGAACAATAAGCATATCAGCTGGAAGGCAAAACCAGACAACAACACAACGCAGGGAGTGGAGATCCTAATCATAAGGATTTTGGCAAGTGTAGTCACACAAATACTTGGTTGTTGAAAAACTGGGTGACATTACAGATCTTAAGAATAGTTTTCTAGACAACAGAAAGAAAATAGGCAACAGTTTTACACAAACTTGGGGTGAACAGACACGATTTACAGGGAATATGCACATGCTAAAAAATGAGGCACATAGGAAGAAGAATCCCTGTTCGGGGGCTCAAGATGAGAAGATTTTTCAAAATCTATGACTGAAGAAAGTTGACATATTCTTCACCTCCTTAAATTGCTATTCTTTTTCTTGTAAGAACAGGTAACACTATCACAACTCCACTGTAAATTGGAAGTACCAGAAATAAGAAAGAAAACTCTCAAAGCAGTATCTGTTCTTATATGAGTTCATGAAACCCCATGCAAATTTTATCTTGAGCATCTGAACATATCCATGATTACCCTGCCTACAGGGTAGCCCAGCACTATGTAAAATATACTCCGTTGTCAAAAGCTGTTTAAAAGTCCTATACATCTCATTTGATTAGATACAAAGGTTAAATATTGAAAGTTAGGCAGACTCTGTATGCATTTTCCTGAATTCATTAATTACTGAGTGAATTGTACTTAATCTCTTAATTTGAGGTTTACACAGTGCAAATCATGTGTTTCATAGTGAATTTTACCTTTAGAATCATGCAAATTTTCCTCTTAAAAAATTCACTTAAAATGTTTCTTTGGTGTTTAAAATCATTCATCCTTCAGCCTCATTCTTTATAAAACCAAGACCTACAATAGATATTGTTTAGTTATTAATAAAAGCAAGCTAATGATAACAGCATTTAACTCATAACCAGCGCATAAATTAAACAGTTTCAAGGCTGTGTTTATGTGCTTTGTTACATTTTTTTTGTTTCTTTTGGTCAATGTTCATCTATGTCGCTTAGCTTTCTGGAGCTATGCTGGCCTATGAAAATTCAGTGCAATCACTCAGAAAGTTTCTCTCATCATTAGTAACAAGAGGTAAGTAATTAAATCAAAATACACCTTTTAATATTCAGACAACAGGAAGAGTATAAAAATAAAACCAAAAAAGAGAAAAAATAACACTGAAAATACACTTGGGCATGTAATAGTCAAAAGCCAATAAAACACTACCACCATGATATGGCATAAAGAGCAGAAAATGCAAGGCATATAAAAATCCGTCTAACCTAAAAGACTTGCAACAAGGCCTGTTTTTCAATGGAGCTCCAGCTTTTGTAGATAACTGAAGATTATCCCTTGATTGTACAGTATGTTCACCAGAAATTCTGCGGCTGTCTTATTGCGATGGACAACTATAAAAATATCCTGTGTCTGATAGTGTTGGAGAAGATGGTGGATAATGGAACACTAAAAACTTGAATTAATAAAGCTGATGACAAGATGAGTGTTTCCAATTATCGGCACCTCCTTGAGTCAAACACAGGGATTCGGTACTGAGATATACATTGTCAGTTTTCTTAATCATATCTGCCAACTCCACTCCCTAAAGTCAGATCCCGGCATGTGCTTGGCTTGGTGTAAAACAAGGGGTAGAATATGCCTTTGAAATTGGTACAATGGCTGCCTTCAAAATGCTAGTCAGGTACCTGGAAGTCCTTTCCAGTTCTTTATAATGGGGTGTGACTAACACTCTTGAAAGCCCATTGATCGTTGCCTTCTAGACAAATCATTGAGAACTGCCAGTGTCACACCAGACTGGAGTGCCTCAAAAAGCCTGTTGACCAAAACACATGGAAGTATTCTTTTGGATCAGCTAAAGACTTTTTGTGCTGTCTTGGACAACAAGCATATTCACTTCGCTTAGGTGTCTAACCCAGCGTAACTGGGATCCCCATTTTGGAGGCTACAGGAGCCCCAAGAGCATATTTCAGCAGCTACTGGGCAAATCTACCTCCCAGTTTCAGGCAGTTCAGATCCTAGTGAAACACCGACAACAGCACCAAGGAGGTAGAGTCAACACCTTCTTTAATGTCACCTTGCCTCCACCTCTCACCTGTAGAATGGGAATCAGCATGCTTTTCTACCTTACCAAGGTTGGTGAAAATAGGGGCACATTAAATTGAAACAAAATCAGATATTCCTTTTCTGGGGAGAAGTTAAGGACCTTATACAGTTAGTATTTTTAAATAAAAGTGTATCATTTGAAAACTTAATTATTTTGGTAGTGAAAAATGCTCATTATGAAAGTCTAATTAAAAGAAAACAATTTTCATTTTAATTATCTTTCATAACTGTAGCACACATTTATGAGAAAGTCTGCAGTAGCAACGGGTTATGCACTTTTAAGCAATTAAATTTCCTACTTGTCTGATTTTGTTAGACTAATAAATTATACCAGGAATTTAATAAAGTGGACAGTTAAAGGAATTTAATCTATTCTCTCTAGAACAAACAAGATTAACAAGATAAGGTTCAGATTTGAGAAAAATATTTAAGAGATAAGCTAAATTAGAAAGAGAAAAAAGCTCTTGTGACTCCTAAGCAGACACATAACTGAACAAAATAATTAAAAAAAAGAAAAAAAAAGGAAAAAACAAAGGTTAACAGGCAATATAGGAGTAATTTCTTTTCTCATAAAATAATTAACCTTTGAAAAAGGCTTCCTGTCAACAGAGTCTTTTACCGTGCCATTTAAGGAACTAGGCACATTCCTGAAAAATGAACAACAGGGAAACTTAAACAAGCCTTTGAAAATAAAACATCTTAGATGTAGGCAGTTCCTGTGAAAGTGGTTCTTTGTAGTCTAGAAACCAAACCGTTCTCTCCGTCTCTTGAACAGGGAAAACCAACTAAACAGGTATTTTGTAAGTAGGAGGAAAGATGAAGCAATCTATTTTAAGTCTCTTCTCCTTCATACATCCTTTAGTGGTTGGTTTAATTTCAGGACTATGATTTTCCACAAGGTGGATTTGCTGATTAACTATATGTAGGTCTGAACACCAAACTGGAATGGATGAAATATCATTCCTACCATGACTAGCTCCCTTCATATGAGTTTCCTGTCAAAGGATTATTTTATGAGCAATGCTTGCACATTCTCAGTGTTATAATTCTCATTTTGAATTAAATAATAATAGAAATTCCTACTTTCAAAGTAGATTACAGAGATCAATACCTCACTTTACTGAAAATAAATAGGATTGGATTCTCTTGGATTCTTCTGATACTTCTGGAAGAAGTCTCCTATGGTGAACAATCAGCAGGCTTACAAAAAATAAAAGAAGATAAAGTAAGATCCTAATATATCTGCAGGAAAAGTTCTAAATTCCATAAAGGATATTTATTTTATGTGAAGAAAGAATCATGCAGAAAAGTCATATTGGAATAGCAGTAAAAGACCACTCATTGGTAAAGCGTTTCATTTCTGGACAGATGGGAAAGCTGAACACATTCACCATCTATCTAGAAATCAAATATCATGTAGATCCACTTGCTCTTTATTACTTAATTCTATGCTGTCTATAGGTTACAGTGATTTCTCCAGGGTGAAATTGTCCTTCCCCATCTCACCGTATTCTGATGATGACTGGAATGAGTTTGATATATTGAAACACTCTTACTTTGATTGTGCTCTTCATTCATTACTAAAGCTGATAATATTGAAGTTGCAAATAGTGTACAATATTTTATTAGCAAAATAAGTGGTTCCAGGTCTCAAACAAAAGACTGGCATCTGACATGGTAACAAACTGAATACAGTACCCTATGCTGAAATAATAATTCTCCAGACCTGGTGCAGAAAAAATAGAAAGCCATTACATTCACATTTGATAATTATATTTGGAAGATGCCCCAGGACACAACAACCAAGCAGTGAACTATTCATCTCACTTATAAAAGCTACTGTGTTAAAGCGGAAGCTAACATACTCAAGAAAGGCTGATAAAATGATGGAATACAAACTGCAAGATTTTAACAAAATGGCTGTAACCCAGCAAGGAAGAAGCCATTTCCTATGAAACAGTGGAAAGATTCATGATGCATCTCTCCACAGCGGCTCCCCCCCTACAGCTCTCCTTCAACAGAAAGTGCAAGAAAAGTATTTCTACTGAGGGCTTTCACGTGGCTTTATGCAAGCAACAACTTGGGATATATTGGTAGCTTTCCCTTTTTAAGGGTATTCTGTTTGCTGTAAATGTGAGACTTCTGCAAAACATGGAGTGGTAGCACATCATGACTACACAGTATTCCTCGGTACTGAGTGCACAGTGAAGATAGCGTAAATCAGGTGTGCTGATCTCTGTGGAGCTCTGTCACTTCACTTGGGGATCTTTAAATAGGCAGCAGATACAAAAAGGAATATTCATTACTCATATGTCTGTATTTTGAGGCATAAAGGGCTGGGAAAGATATATTAAGGCACAGCAAGAGTCCCCTTAATTAAGGCTACAACATGGATTTCTGTTATAAGATAAAATTTGGCTCCTATTCCCAGTTCTAAATTCCAGATTCACAAATCATATTGGCCTCAAGATTTGTAGTCTAAGTCTCAAGCTGAGGTAGGTTTTTTTCTACCAAATTTGCAGTAAATCAGACAAGGAGCTCATGAATTATGAGCCTATGAAATAGAGATGTTCACCATAGTTCAAAAAGTCTCAACTTTTCTGTCACTTCATAGCCAAAAAAAGTAAATAATAATAACTGCAACCTGGTAAAAAAAGAAAGCAGATAAGACTTCATTTAGCAGACTCTTGTGGTCGAGGTCTGTGGCACAGCACAAAAATTGCTTGATAGCAATCACATCAGACACATTATTAACATTTATATAGGAATGCTGATATAAGTTATTCATCCCATGGAAGAGACGTGTAGCTGATATTTGTTCCTTGAATTTGGTTTCATTCAGGCAAGCATAAGTACTCATTAATTTTATGTGTCCACAAAAAGTAGCCACACACATAAACCCCTGTCCTAAGGCCTTCCTGTAATTGGAAAACTGTGAATGGATGGAGGTGGGGGAAAGGCAAATATCTAACATCCTAAACCCTAAGTCTCAAAAGGCAAGTTAATACATATTTCTTCAAAACTACCCAGGTAGATCTGTCAACATAGGCTCTAATCTATTTCACTTAATGTCTAATATATTAAAAATATATTGTGCGGAGTATAAATACAGCAGTGGGGCCATTGTTTTCTTCATGGAGTCTTGTGAGGTAATGATCAGATGAAAGCATTTGCAGGGGTTTGCAGCATGATTTTAGTTAAGGTAACAGGTATTTTTGAGCTGATTAAAATTTACTTACTTTTATGATATAACAATAGCATGATGATAATAATGAGTCATAATGATTGGCATAAAACTGTGCCTAATACCACACAAGGTTTGTTTATTACACCATCCTCTGGAGATACAGCCACTATCAGCCAGGGCTGTACAGACAGAACAACAGCCCAAGCTCCTTGTGTTACAAACCATCCAGTTTGATTCTCCTAATCGCTCTACCTCCAATTTTTGGCAGGACAGAGACAGCTGGATAAAAAAAACAATGACGAGAAGCTGCCAGGCATGGCGGAACAGCTGTACCTTGAGCCTGGTGCAAGCGGAGGAAGAGGAAGGGTCAGCGCCGCGGAGCGCTCTGCCCAGCGGAGGAGCCTCCCCACTTCCCCATTTCCATTCAGCGGCAGTCCTTGCGTACGGACTGCGAACGGGCTCCTGGCCAGCCACCGCAGAGGTGCCCAGTAATGTGCTTTTGTGCGTTCTCCCAGCCAAGGACTATTTCTGTGCCAAACAGGAGACGGACCAACCACTGTGTCAGGAACAACAAATACCCTGTTCCTTATCCAGCTTCTCTTCTCTGCCCAAATGAATACTAAATGTTCAAACCAGAAGCCTTCACATTTTCACACACGTACCAGACTGGAGAAGCGCATCTTTTCCAGAGCTGGTTGAAAGAGTAGGGCAAAACGGTCTTTAACAAACGCAGTCTTTTTCCAAAACAGAAACATTTTTAAATGGAGAAAATATTGTTTTGAAATTTTCCAGTTTTCAGTAAGCTCTTATTTCTCACTCTTCGCTTTTTCGTTTCTCTCCAGTGACGTCATGGAAAATATCTCTTCTATCCGTCTCTAACCTTTACACAGAGGGGTTTCCTCCCCTCTTCCCTCCATTTTGGAAGCACTGACTGTGTTTAATGGCTGCTCTTGATGTACAGGATCATGAAAACATCAGAGATGTCTTTCTAGGCTTTATTCAGGAGTGGACTATCTGCTGTGCTGGGAAGCTTCCAAGTTCTAAAAAAAAATTTAGATTGCTTTAAGCTGTTTCAATAGGAAAATGAAGGGCACATTAAGGAATAAACAACTGCTTTGACATCACAGTCAAATATGAAAAGCAGGTAAAATTCAGCCTAGTTTATTTTTCCTTCTGAGACGTGTAGGTGGTTGAAACCAGTTTTTCTAAAGATGACTGAGAAATTTACTTGAAAGTGTATAACCAATAAAACAGTCCTTTATTAACAAAAAACAGGAAAACAACAAAAGAGTTTTTACAATTTCTTCAATGCTTGAACATAATCCCTAACTGTGACTTCTGCTCCCAAGGCTGTTCTGCAGCATTTTCTTGTACAACGAGCCTGGAGCTTGAAAAAGAACAAGTACAATAGCATTAAGCCTCAACATGGTGTGCATTAATAAGTGACTGGTGCATACCTTGGATTTGTTGCATTAGGTAAGAGGATGAAAGCACAGTGCCTTCCCTTTTGGCCACCTAAGAAGCATGCAGCCAGCTTAATAACACACATCCTGAGGAGGCTAATTACTGGTACAGTGGGATTTTTTTTATTTTAAAAAAACAACAAAAAACTATTTTTTTTTTCCTTTTTAAGCTCTTTTTAAAAACAGTGTTGTATGGCTTCTTTTTTTTTTTTCTTTTTTTTTCTTCTTTCCCCAGAGGGCCACTTAAAAAAGTGGATCTGAGCAAAGACATGTCAAGATATTAAATAAGAATGGACAGATTATACATACCTCCTTCTGTGCTGTTCCAAATAAACATTTGCTAATATGCTTACTTAAATTTTCCTAAAATACTAATTCTTTTTTCTCTATTTCCATGGAGCTAGTAGCCTTTTTAGCCATAGTTACTGGCCTCAACAATAAGTTTTAATTTATTTTCCTTTGTAAAAATGAGACTAAACTTTTATTACTGAGTCACCTCTGGTGTTAGACCAAAAAAAAAAAAAAAAAAAAAACAAAAAAACAAAAAACCAACCCCCCCCAAAACACCAAAAACCCCCCAAAACCCCTTGAAGTAGCTGAAAACTCAGAACCTGCTGCTGAAATAGCAACAGAGCACTCTAAAGGGCTGTCATTTTCCCTGTCCTACTCAAAGCTGTGACTTCTCTTGAGCACCTCTTTAGTCTTCTACCACATTAATGACCTCATCCCACTGATAGTTTTTTGTGTCCTCAGCTGTGTAAGGGAATGCTGAGGAGCAAGGGTGGGCAGGAGAAGCAGCAGCCCTGCAGGTATCCTGGTGGATCCTTTTAGATGAAATGCCTCTGGCTGCAGAAGTGATTCACTGGCAGGCGTGGTCCCATCGCTTTCTATATTCTCCTCAAAAATACCCGGCAATGGGCATGTGAATTTCTCAGACCATTAGTGAGCAGTGAGATATCAGGGTACAGTACTGGGACTGGAAATTAAGTTCACCTGTCTGCAAAGAAGAGCCAGCTAATCAGTCAGTAGCTTTGAAAAGCCTTACCTAGACAATAATGATGACTATTTCTAACAGCTCTTTACGGACCATATGCCAGTTAAAGCTTACTAGCACTGCAGACAGGAGAGGAGGAAAACCCAAACCCGAACATCTTTGAAGACTTGACATCGTAACGCCAGCAACCTGCAAAGCTGTATGCAAATGCTTATCTCCGCACACTGTGCAAAGCATGCCTACTGACTTGCACAGGTGCATAAAGTTAAGCTTCGGTTTTAAGAATTTGCCAGATTAAGATCTCAATTTAGACAGACCACACTCCAGCTCATTTTCCCAGCCTTTTACAATAGCATTAACCATAGTCCCTCAGCTCTTGCAACAGATTACCACACCTATAATTCTTTTCATTAGCTCTAACTGATCTGCCACGGGCCCAATGACAGCCTTGTCAGGAGATTTCTGACAGCTCCAACATCTAGATTATTTCTGAATCAAACGGGAGGAAATATAATTGCTGTTACCTTAGCAAGTAGCAGCAATACTTCTTTGTCTGCTGTGGATGAAGGTTAAAAACACAAGAGAGCAATTTAAACAAAAACAAGAAAACCCCAAACACAAACCAAAACAAACAAAAATACCCCAAACAAACAATAAAAGCAAAGGAGAGGAGGTTATTGACACAGGAGAATCAGGGGGAACAAATCACCACCACCCTGTAAAAAACCTGCATTTTTCACACTAATACTGAAAAGAGGTACAAAAATAAGATTTTATGACTTTACATAGGAACATCCCAATGCATACTCCCTGTATTAAATGATGCATGTGCAGGGCAAGGAAATTAATTATTATCCTTCCTTTGGGGTCTTTATTTTGATTCCTCCTTAAAAAAACAAACCCCCAACAATAGAAAAAGATTAAATAGAGGGAATATTCAGAAAAGCTCAGAATGAGAAGAAAGCAGGGTTAACTATCCTTTTTCACATTTCTATTAGCCTTTCTACCTATATGAGGATATCCACCTTGGCAGGGCTTGTGTAGATTTACTCCAAAGAATTTATGCCTTTTGTCTGAATAAGTTAAGTTAGTAACAAGGCTAGATCTCAGCCTCACAACAAAAGCTATTGCTTCAAAAGCTGTTGTGCTGCAAATTCACACGCATACCCTCTCCCCCCAGAAAACAAACAAACAACAAAACCCCCAGTCATTTGATAAATCTTTACATATGCTACTCTAATAAACGGATGCATACATTTTAGGAGGAATTTAAATGTATTTGAAATTAGGCAGGCAGGGAAAGGGGAAAAATAAATTTCTCACTTCAAAAAACCTGCAATAAGATCATGTTCGTTGCTGTGGTGTGCGCTTTATCAGTTACACTTCTGAAGGTTTTGAAAAATGTGACTGGGAGTTTTTAACAGTACAGTGTTCGCAGTTAATCATCAACATCTTAAAAAGACATTGACATCTGTTGTCTAGAGAGAAAAAGAAAAATGTAGAGGGGGGGAGTAGGCAGGGGGGGTTGAAAATTAAATCAGTTTGAATCCTCCTTAGTGTTACAGAGTCAATAGCAAAAAATTTGCTCTCAGAAAAATGTGGGGTTGTGACCTTCTGTGTTTCAAGACATCCTAATTTAGCTTGATCGTTCATGCTCTCTGCTCCTCCTACTTGTACCCTAGAGGCAGATTTTCTCCTACTGAGAAAGAGATTAAGGGGGAAAGTGCTGAAAGGGGGAGGGAGAGAAAGAAAATAAGACAGGAATAAACTGGAACTGAAGTCCTAAAATCTAAGAGATTATTAAAATTCAGTCACTCTGCAACGAAACTTATTTTTATGCAGACACCAACGACTTCTTTGAACTGATGTTGAAAGGTAACATGAAAACTTTTTATTAGTGTTTGAGACCATTTTCTGAGGACACCAAAGAGCTGTTTTTGACATATACAAGTAGTGCTCATACACTATATAATGAGTATACATCTAGCAAGATATTTTTCTTTATCTCAGTATGGACCATACGAGTGAATCAACTTCCCAATTAAGTGGTAAACTGTGCAGGCTATGAGACAGCTGACGAATGGTAGTTTCCTAGCAATTAGCGAAGGAAAAAAAAAGCCAATATAGAAGATACTAACAAAATTAATCAGTTGTTAACACTATTCAGCTCCAGACCCATTAACTATTGTTGCATTGCATATCCAAGTAGTGTATTTATGGTTACAAGTACCTGAATTTCCAAGCAGAGCCCACCATTACGTGGCTGAGTAGAAGCTCCCCAGCTGGCAGAGGTAAGCCTGGGCAGCCCCCTGCAAACAGCAGAGCAAGGGGGGATGTGGAGGGGTGGGAGGTAGGTGCAGCCTCAACTGCTGTCTTTCCTCATGCATTAACTGATCAGAGCAGCTGGCAAGTCACCTCCCCTATGTGATCCATGGGAACTCAGAGGAAACAGAAGTCCACTGGCATTTCAGGTGCCTTCTCAAGGGTAGGCTGGAGATGAGGTCCCATTCTTCACGCCCAGCAGCACACCAACGAACAAGGATTTCCATGCAGAGGACCCAGCTCCCTCTGTGCTGACCGTGCCTGGGCTCCATGCCTGGCCCAGCATATGTCCCTGCCTCTGTCCTCCCAGCTCCCTCCCAGGGAAAGAGCTGGGTAGATGAGACAGCTCGTGTCCTTCCTGAAGGCTGCAGCATGCCCCAGTGCAAAGGCAGGCTCCTGCTGGCCCAGGCGACCCACAAGGGCAGCAGGTCTCAGGAGTCCAGCAGGTCTCAGGAGTCCAGCAGGTTTTGCTCGCTGCCAGGTTCAGACTGCACACACAGCTTTGACCACCCCAGCAGTGCTGGTGTACACTACCACATTACCAGAGGAGGTAAAAGGGGCTGGAGTAATCCACTCGAGTCCAGGTTTCTAAGGTCTGATCATAATGCATTTGTGGTACGACCTGAAATTCCATGAATTCAGCAGTTGTCTTTCTATAGATGTCAAGGATTTTTGTTTCAGGTTCATAAATAGCACCATCGATTGCCTTGAAGTTACTTGGCACATGACAATGTCCACCTCAGAAAATGTTCCAGAACTGAGCACTTAAACTTGTGACCAAACACTGATCTGAATATGTGCGGGGATCATCTTCCCAAGATGATTGTATGTCAGTTTGCTAGAGATAAATTACAAAATATGCTGTCCTTGATTGACAGCTTTATTATCTAGCCAGGGGAAAAAATCAAAAGAGGAGAGTTTAGATCAAAGATTAGATTGTTCCCATTCATAGATTCCTAGATTTTGATGTTAAGGGGAAAAAAAAAAAAAAAAGAAACCACACATTCATCTAGCATGACCTCCCACATATCATAGGCAAAAAAATTTTGTATTGCACCCATAATTTCTGGGTAACCATAATCATACTTTTAGAAAGACACCTCATCTCAATTAATATCATTTAAGATAGGAAGAATCTGCTTCATGCTTAGGTAAATTGATTCAAACACTTCACTATTAAAAACATGCTCTTGAATTCGAGTCTGGATTTAACTAGGCTAGTCTACTGTCATTAAAAGTTGATCTGCTGTATTCAAGCTCTTGATGCATCTTGAAGTACAAAGAAACACAAGAGAAAAAGAAATCCCCCTTTTCCCACAAAAATACTAGAAATTTCCTATACTACTTTACGGTTTACAGAAAATGTTCTAATTTGGTGAACTATGTTCAGTTCCAGTAATATTGTTTCAGTTTGATAAGCAAACAAAAAATATTGGGAATAACCATTCTGTATCAATCAGAAATTAGTTTTGGTGTGTCTCTAAAAAGAACCTGGGTCAAGTATATTTTTTTTTAATTGCACTTTGCCAGATCTGATGTAAAGAACTGATTTGAAAATTTAAAAAAAAAACCCACACTTTTTTTCTGAAAATTTTGGAATGAAATTTCTAGTTTGCTCTTGGCCAAAACAGTTTGCAAAACTTACAAATCATTTCAGTCAGCCTATCTGCAAATGAATAAATAATTTGAAACATTCACTCAGCTGTAATGGCACTTAATAATAGTAGCCACATAATTAAGAGTTACTGTGTATTTTTATTTTCACACAAAGAATTTACAAGCGATTCTTAACTTACATCTTCAGCAGACACTGATATTTTTCATAAATATTCATCATGCATGCTCATAAATATTTGATTAATATTAATTGTTTGTTTGTTTTAAACATAGCTTTTCCTTTAGTTGTCATGACTATAGAGGAAGGTATTTGCATGGGAAAAAAAGTGGAGAGGAAAAGCTTTCAAAGATGCAGAAGCAGAAAGGAGAGACTAAGGCAGCACATTGCTGCCTAGATTTTGATTGAATAAACAACTCTCTCCTTGTGATAGGAGTTTTTGGAAGGATGCATATTTGCCCTGTATTGCGTACTGCCCATTGCAACACAATGGGCAGCTTGTGGATATCTTGTGGTAGCTACAGCAAGTCAAATATGCTCAGGATGTCACAGACACATACATGATATTTGATTTTATTGTTCTAAGGATAACTGGGAGTAAAGATAGGTTCCTCGCACCATCAAAAAAAGCATGGGACAGGGAAGAGCAGAGCTAGGTTAAAGGATAAGAAAATAAGATTTGCTGCTACTGAAGTTAACAGATCACTTATTTTCTTAGTGTTGCAGTTTATGTGCACAGATAAAAGTTATCCTTGGCTGAGTCCTGGGTGTGAAGAGGAACAGGGGAAGAGACAGCAGTCAATGAACAGCATAAAAAGGCAGCCAGTCCACAGAGCTGGGCTTGGATCTTTCCAGCTGCATGTCCAAAAATTAGCGATTTCCCTATATATGCTTGTGTTCCTTTCCACGTGGATTCAACTACCACCAGTCTAGGAAAAGATGTACGTGAAATTCACTGAACACACTTCGGGGGACCTAATTGCTTTCCAGTTGCATTTCCATTCACTGATAGCAGGAATTTATGGGCATTCAGGTACAAACTGGAAAACTGGAGGCAGTGTCAGTTATCTGTGGATGGCATATACAGCCTGTGTTCGGATGTGCCACAGGTTCCCAGACAATTACACTGGCCATCTCCAGGCAATAATACCACCGAGGACTACTAGCTGAAGCAGAGAGCTGAATGAGCAAAAGGTCATTTGGAGCTAGCCTGGATCCTTCAGCACCAACCTGCTCCATCGCAGAGCAGAGGAGGTGGGATCCACAGAAAGCAACCAACCCCACTTACTTCTTAGCTGTGGCTAGAACAAAATCTGGGCCCATAAAGCCAACCAAAATCTTGGGATGACTACTCCACTTTCTTCATCTCATGTTCATCCATCCTCCAAGATTTGAGAAAGCTCATTGCACGGAACGGCTCAGCCCAAGTAAATAGGCATGAGAGAAGTTCTGCAAGAATTAGTTTGGTCTGAAAATACGTATTAGCTCCAGGCTGGCCTCATGAAAATCTCCTCAAATGTCCCCACGCTATGTTCCTTATTGCTCATATTCCATGTTTTTCCTAATGTATGAGATTCCCCAGACCTCCATTACCTACAATCATGGGGTTGTCAAGATCACTGACAGTTATGTTAGCATAAAAACAATACAGAATTCACCTCCTCCATGTTTCTGGACCTGACCAAGCTATTAACAATTGGCAATTAAAAAGAAACTTTCTCTTGTGACAAAGTGATTGTGTAACTCTACTGTGAGGCTTCCTACACCTTCCTTTCAATACCTGGTACCAGACACTCTCCTGAAATGCATAGGTAGCATTTATTATGGGGGTTTTAATAGAAATTATATTTTAGAAGTCATTCAGCATCTTTCCATGGAGAATTTTTAAGTTTTTGCCTTTTTTTTTTTTTTTTTTAAATTGGTTAGCTTGGGTTTTTTTAATTAAGTCAGAGAGCAAATCAGTATCTCTGTTCCATGTGTGTCTTCCACACTCATGCACACTGCATATCTACACATTAGTTTAGTTTAGTCCTTGTTACTCCTCGAGGAGCATAGGGCTGCAACAACACTATGCCATCGGACCCGGTTTTGGGCAGCCCCCTTCAGTTGAACCCATGTGGTTCCGATGTCCTTTGCCTCGCTCTCTACTGTTCTTTTCCAAGTATGCTTTGGTCTCCCAACTCTCCTCTTCCCCTTAGGGTTCCAGTCAAGTGCCTGCTTTGCAATGGTGTCATCTGGTTTGCGCAGGGTGTGTCCTATCCAGCCCCATTTGCATTTTTTGATGTCTTGGCTAATGGCATTGTGATTTGTTTTTTTCCACAGGTTGCTGTTGGAGATCTTTTCAAAACTTATCTACACATACTATGTTAGATTTGGAAATTACTGGCTATAAACTACACATTAATTTCCAATTGATTTCTTTTGCAAAAAAAAAAAGTTCTAGAGAACAGAAGCTACACAGGAACCTCTAACAGGGCAACTGAGGTCATATTTCCTCTGTAGCCTCAGTTACTACAGTTGCACTTGGAATACTGATGGCAGTCTGGGTCTCTAAAACTTAATAGCTGCATTGAAAAGATAGAAAAGGCTTAGCTAAAATGATACCTATGAGGAGAAAATGAATAATTTTGTTTAGTTTTGAAACAGACACTCGAGAAAGTAGTTGCCATGAGAACTCTTGTGTTTCATACAAAGAAAACTGTACTAGGATTGCAAAGTCAAATAGTCAGGAGTTATAAAATGGCAGAACTAAGCTCACCTCTTCAACCATCGTTATGTTCTTCCCTGAAAATATCTTTAATTACATGATAACATGTTTTTTCCAAGCAAAACTCTCATTCAGCCTGTAAGGTGGATGGTGCTTCCTAAATATGCAGCTATTTAATCTGTGTTTTTATCCCAACCATTCATGCTCCCAAACACTTTACAAACACAAGACTGAATACACAATATTCTAGTTCCAGCTGGAGGTTTCATAGATGTCTGCACTGTAGTATTTAAAAAAACTGAAAGTATTCACAATTTTTATTTTGTTTCCACAGCACTCAACTTTAAAGGTGGCAAGTTGAAGTTCAGTGATATTCAGGTGATATTCCTTACTAATATCCTAATGTTCCAGACCACCTGAACATTTACAAAAGGTGGAAAGAAAAAATATTATTGCAGTTGTCAATTATGTAAAGGTTTTTGCCCTAGGAGGTTATACATGAAACGTTTATAACGCATTAAAAGAATCAGTATATTTATTTCTAAGACTGCTGCAGACTAACAAACAATTTCTTATTCGCTGCCGATTGATTGTCTTCATGGGGAGCTGATGTAAAGTAAATGTTAGTTTATCCTTACACTCAGTCACCTAATGTCTTCTGAATTATCAGTGGAGATATGGCAGAATGATATCAATGATCTGCATAACAATAAAAAAGCAAATATTTTGTTCAAATCTAACAGATGAAACATGAGTCATATCGCCTAGAGTGGCATGAGTGGAAAATGCGATTAAAAAACATAAAAGTGAAAGGGAAAGAGAACAGCAAAAGAAGTTTCTAGTTTACAGCTATTAAAGTGCATGAAAATTACTAGAGTTACTGCACTTCAGAAGGTCTAGTTTGTGCCTCTGAGATTCCAAAGCCCTCAAACAGCAATAAAGTCAATATTGGATATAAAGACACATGCATAATATTTCCACCTCAAACTGAACAAACAAGAGAAAATTTACATAATACCTGAGAGAATTGATATTTAAAAACTTGGTACTTAAATACTTCAACAAATAAATATAAAAGTTATGCTTCTATGTAGCTTTTTTTTTTTTTTT
>VXBL01001292.1:151281-179105 GCA_013400195.1 Aramus guarauna
TGTCCTGGGCTGCATCAAAAGAAGTGTGACCAGCAGGTCGAGGGAGGTGATTCTGCCCCTCTACTCTGCTCTCGTGAGACCCCACCTGGAGTGCTGTGTCCAGCTCGGGGGTCCCCAGGACAAGACAGACATGGAGCTGTTGGAGAGAGTCCAGAGGAGGGCCGCAAAGTTGATCAGAGGGCTGGAGCAACTCTTCTACAAGGACAGGCTGAGACATTTGGGATTGTTCAGCCTGAAGGAAGAGGAGACTCTGGGGAGATCTAATTGCGACCTTCCAGTACCTGAAGGGGCCTACAGGATAGATGGAAAGCAACTGTTTATCAAGGACTGTAGTGACAGGACAAGGGGTAATGGGTTTAAACTGAAGGAGGGTAGATTTAGATCAGATGTTAGAAAGAAATTCTTCACTGTTAGAGTGGTGAGGCACTGGAACTGGTTGCCCAGAGAAGCTGTGGAGGCTCCATACCTGGAAGCATTTAAGACCAGGTTGGATGGGGCTTTGAGCAGCCTGGTCTAGTGGAGGGTGTCCCTGCCCATGGCAGGGGGGTTGGAACTAGATGATCTTTGAGGTCCTTTCCAACCCAAACCATTCTATGATTCTATGGAGTTCTTATGTAAGACAAAACTACGTTTATTTCAAATGCTGTAAGATATACTTAGGGGCAAGGAAAACACAGGACTCTTACAAAAATTCCTAAATATTCTGATAAGTCTTCCTGCTCTACCATGATGTGAACTATGATTGTGTTGCAGCAACCTAAGAGGCTACCGTTTGTCAGCTGAGCAGTGGTGACTCTCCATGAGTAGGTTTTCAGTCTGCTCAAACTCTGAGATGAAATTTAGTTGTTTACACAGCTACAAAAGCTCATCTGGTTTCTGGATACCCTGTCTACTTGCTATAACCTGTTAGTACAAGCTGTTTGGCTTGGTCTACACATTGCCTATGAAGTAACACTCTTTTGGTTAAAGGTAGATGATTTTTTTAAACCAAATATTTTTAGTCTTTTATAACCTCAAGGTTATATATGTGGCTATAACAAACTACAGATGCTTTATTGCTATGGTGAGTCATTTTCCTTCATAAACAAGATCTACTCTGCTTTTATAAGGCAACAACTTTAGTTGCATTAAACTAAACAGCGCCATTCTCTGTTATATATATTATTATACATGAAGGTTTCTCAAATTTTTTTTATAAAAAAACCCAGAAAAAACATTCTTCCGATGTTCCCCCTTCCCTTCCTGTTAAGTATCATAAGCAGTATTGGAGGGCAGAGGTTGTAAAGTGCCCCCCACCCTTGCTGTTTCTCAGCCAAGCAAAGTCGGAAACTAGGTTTTGGTTACTAGGTTTTTTCATCCTCCATTGAACAACTTACGCAACCTTTAGGGTAGGTTTTAAAGCTCAGTTGCCCATTCATTAGGTTGCCAAACTTGTCAAAACCCTGCAGGACTATGCCAATTATGTCAAAAATGCTTACAGGTGCCACGATATGTGTCAGCACTCAACTGACTCCTGTCAGCCATTGCTGAAATAACAAGAAACCCTTCTGGGGACAAAAGACAGCAGAGGTAAAGTATAGAATCCCACTCATTTCGTTGACACTGGCCACTCTTTTATGCTAGTGAGGGTTATTGTAATTCTTTCTTTTACTGGAATCTGCAACATTGTTCTTTAATAAAGTAATAGGTTTCTTCCTTCACATCCCTGCTGTTGATCATATTATAATATGAACGTATCAGATAAATTAATAGTTGAGTTCTAGCTTCAGTACTGGCTTTGGGAAATGCAACCAGAAGTCAGTGAGTTCTAGGCCTTGGTAGAATCTGTCAAAAAAAAGTTAATATTTCATGATTTTTAAACTGTTACAGTAGCTTTCTGTAAAACAAACCCTTGTGGTTAAGATAAAATTTAATTAAAAATACTAATATATTCAGAAATTCTCTGGAAAAGTCTTTCCCCATTTTGCATCCACTAATAATAATCTGCAGTGAATTTTCTGAATATCAGCAAATACACCGTATATTGCCATGTAGATATGAATCTACAAAATGCAAAATTTCCCTGTGCTCTCATTCATGTGCTTATCAGAATTATTTCCCTCCATTTAAACCGTCTGTAAAGAATGCAGGGAAATAAACAGCAGTTGGAGGAAAACCAGCAGATGCAAACAGAACAGTTTGTATTGGACAGTAGGTAGCAGTTTTCATTCTCCTTCTCCTTGCCTGTTTAGACTGCCCTGAACTATTACCTAACTAAACACTCCTGTTTTCTTTCTCCATAAAACCTTTCCAATAAATGACAGAGAGCACTTTACAGCCCAATCTGATGATAGCAGAAGGGTTTATAATGTCACTGGCTAATAGGAGGGCAGAAGAAAGTGGCTAGATGAAGTGTTCCAGAAATTTTAGATTAAATACAAACCAGAAGCTGCTGTGTGTTAATTTTTTTTTTTTCCCTTCCCTACAGAAGGTGGCTTGTTCTTCTCCATCTCATTTAAAACACCTAGGAGGGATGAGGGCTCTGCTGGGCTTGATCTACAATGAATATGATACACAGCAGTGAGCAACAAAGTATATTCAGAGACTTAAGACTAGAAAATAATTATATAGCAGGGACAAGCAGAGATAGGGAACACAGCAGGGAACAAACAGTTTGCCAAAGTTTTCTTGGCACACTGGTCCTTTGCATCTTTTACAATAGCAATAAAAAAGAATAGTCAGCATACGGTTAGCATTTTTCACCCACAGGTCTCAAGGAGCTTTACAGACATCATCGCCATTCCCAGCTTTTGTCTGTTAGGAAAAGAAAGTATGTGGCTTGTCTGAGGACTCACAGTGACATGATGGCACAGCCAGGAACATTGCATATTGCACTAAGTATCCTTCATATTGCACCAAGTATTTCTCATATTGCTTTTCCTTTGGTTTGGTTTCTGGGGGGTTTTGGTTTTTGTTGTGTTTTTTTTCCATAAATGAGAAAGTATTACTTTTACCTCCTCTCACTCAATTGTCATCTTTGAGGAGCAGACCAAAGGACAGTAGATTTTATCCTTTGTTCTACCGCAGAAAGGGCTCTGGAATGAGAATCAGTACACAGAAGACATGCCTTCCACATAGCAGTGCTACAGACATACAGAGGCCCAGCTGTGTTTCTGTCCTTTTGAGAAATATTGGCAAGGCTATGGAAAACAGCTTACTTATGTCCTATATTTCCTTATGACGGCCAAATATTGCTGTCACAATCAAGCACATAGATCAGACTAATAATTTGACATGGAAAGGATAAGAAAATTGTGCCTGGAAAGCCTAGTAGCCATACACACTTCTGGTTCCCCCAGGCAACTTGTTTAACACCATACCTAAGTAGAGCTGTAGGTGCTCTGTACAATACTTCCCTTCCCATTCACCTTAGTATAAGACTTCAAATGGGAAAATGAAAGCCAACTGGGTTCATAGAGAGACGGTTTAAAGCTTCAGTGCATTCAGAGAAAATGGATTGGCTCTGGATATTTGCAAAAGGAAGCTTAAGAAGGGGTCTTGGTCTAGAGTCTTCCCAATATTGGAAATATTTGTAGCAGTGATTTTATTCAGTTACATCCACGATCTGAAAAATGGGTGCTGAAGCAGGAACCTTGTATGTACTTGGTACCCTGAGGGTTTACCTCTGTGATCATGCAAAGGCATATGAAGACAGGGAACAAGCCATCCTTTTCAAGTATCAAAGCTGGACATTAACAGGAACACTAACATCTGCAACAGGGCTGCATGCACAGCAAATGACAAATGGTGACAGTTCAATGAATGACATCGAGAACAAAGAGCTAAATGATGCACCCAGCAGCTGAAGGGTAGTCATGACAGTCATTAAAAATGAAAAATTACTGCTTAATACATTGTGTCCTCACAAACAAGTACTTGCCTTTGTCTCTGTTTAGACTTAAAAAATCTACTGAAACAAACAACTGAGAGTGGAAGCCACACAACATCGAAGAGTGGTATTCTGATAGGTTTAGTCATAGCTGAGTGGTGATGCATGCTCAAATATATGATTAAAAACCTGCCTAACACTGTTTTACTAGAAAGTCTTCCAGCTCATTTTCACAATGCTATTTCTGTACTAGAATGGAACAAAGAAGGCTGCTAGGATTTCCCCAGCTGTGATCATCCACACTATATGCTTGTGGGTTCCCTGTACCACCCCTGGGATGAGCTGCCAAGGCAGAGGCTCTGTGCCACCATGCGTGTATGATGCACAAGGCAGTGCAATAAAAATCAACACTGAGTATGTTAGAAGATGTATTGGAGGCTGTTTGGACCACAATCATGGTGTGCTGAGGCATACACTAAAGAGGGGCACTCCCAGTAGTATTTCCAAAAGCGGCAGGTGGCTTAAAAACCTCAGACTCACTTTCAGAAGTGTATTGGAAAGCTAAACTCCTGAAGTGAACTCAGGATAACCCTCTTAAGCTTGGTACCCTTCCCTCTTTTCTTCCTAAGTCTCACATGTCTTGCTTTTTACTAGAGCATATTAGAGTCAACAGTGCATCTTTATGGCTTCCAGAAAGTGTGCTAACCCAATCATACCTAGTTTGGACATTTCTTTACTGATACTGTCTGTGCTGTTCCAAGAACTTCTCTGCAAAATCAGCCAAACCCTAAGAGCCACTGTTGCGTAGAGGTTTCCCATACATAAACCAGATCTCTTCCAACACAGTTCTTGGGAGGAATTAAGCATGAAGAAAGAGAGAAACAGAAATCAGTAAAGTGATCGGAGAATCACCATTAAGACTGTTATCAAAAGTCAGTATCTAATGTTGGATTGCTTGGAGCTACCCAACTCCATATTTATGACTTTCAGTCACAATGTGGTTTATGCAGTGGATCACTCCATTCCTACAGCAGCCTCACAACACCCAGTAGTTCAATAGTTATAGCAACTGCTTGGATTAAAGAAGCGACAAGTTCCAAAATTCCCTTTGATCCTTCCTCACATGTGTACATCTTTCAGCTGAGTAGTCTGAACTCTCAGATATGTTAGTGTGGGTCTTTCTCAATCCTTCTACTTATAGCTTTCTACTTTGCCTAAAAAGGAGTTATATGAGCATCAGGTCAGTGAAATATGGCACCATAGATTATGGTTATTACCTATGGAGATCAGTATTGAAGTTTCAGTCCCTGCTTTGAGCAAGTTTAAAGGCCTATGTCCAAAACAACAGCTGATAGGAAAGACCAAGTGAGCTGTAGTTCAGAGTACTCAAGGGGCTGATGACTGGAGCACTTGCCTCTGCTCCTGATATTTTAGGAATAACTTTGGGTTCAAGTTTTGTGATGTGAGTAGAGGACCATGTAGCTTATGTAGCGGGGGAAATACAGGAAACTAGCAGACACTTGTATGTTCCATAGTATCAAGTCTTCTGACCACTCAGAAGCAGATCTCTATGTTTCTATAAAATCATACTGGTAGAAACTTTTGGATAGATAGTTTAGAAATAGTTTAGAAATTTTTAATGTCTCCAAGTTTGTCAGGAAATGAAAAAGAATTCTGAGAATCTAAATGTGTGAACTGAGGCACTGATAAGTACATTTTGAAGGATATGCAGTGCCAAAGTCCTTTTATGTATCTAACCTTATTTCTTCTATAATGCTATTGATTTACCTAGACCTACCCCTGAGTAAAAGTACTACTCTGGGTAAGATTATTATAATTTGACCTTTAAAGACAATTTCAGAACATCCTAGTTAATTTAATTTTATAAGTGACATTAACACCTATCACATACTACAGATGCTCTTAGAAAATATTAAAATGAACAGTGGATGCGTAAAAAGAGGCAACAGAGCACCTAATGCACCTTAAAATGTAACTACCTCACAAAAATGTCTTCAGTCATATTAACATCCATAAAAGAAAAAAATAGTGCTATGAAGTCCTTTTCTTCTAATGCACATCCTTCCCAAAGTGTTGTGAGGGAAGGCCTAGGAGCAGATTGTCTGAAGGTTCAGCACCTTGGCAGTCCTCACAGACCAGAAAGACAAATGTGTTCCAGAAACCAGCGCCTTCCTGTGTCTTCTTCTAGGGTGAAGTTCAGATCTACACAAAGGGTTAGCAGAAGCCTTACATTCATGTGAGTCTTAATAAAGCCCAACCAAAATACAAAATATTAAGCCCTTCACAAAAGAGACTAAAATGAGGAGCCTAAATGAATTTCACCTGTAATATGAGGTCCAGCTAATAAGCCTATTTGAAGCTCACATAAAGATAGCAAGGAACCAGAGAGCTACAAGTAATCCAAGTCTCAACCAATCAAGGTTTTGACAATGTAATATCAAAACTCTAAATCTCGGAGACTCAACAAGCAGCATTGTCAATGCAATAGTGCCAGTCATAGGTATGTCTTTTTAAAGGTCATATTTTCATTTGCAGTTTCCAAGTTCATCTGGGTTCTCACAGGGTTATGTTTAACTCTTGCTAGCTGCTTATCAAGTTTCAGAATTTCATAATTAAAAAACTGAGTTAGCAATTTTCCACGATTTACCATATTTGAAAATGCTGGTATGGATACACTGTACATTTATTTGAAACTACAAACTTTTTGGGTTTTTTACAATAGGGATCAAATTAGGAAGAAAAACAAATGTTTTCAGAAAACAAAAAAAATCTAATCTATATAAATGGCTAGTGAGGCTAAATAAAAAGAGAAATAAAATATTTCTTCACCTAAGCCTGTCAAATGCATTTTAAGATCATGGTCTACTACAAATGATACACAATTTTAGAAAACAGTTGTCTTAGTTCTGTCTTCCAAAGGTACAGCTAGGACAAAGTTTTTTTCACTAACATTAAGTATTGTTGCACTAGCAATGAATTATTTTCCAATATTGATGATCAAGTGACTCTTCATCTGATGCCTCACCACTTCGTCAGATAATTTCTGTGAGACAAATGAGAAGACAATTCGGAGTTAGCTTCACATTAATTCAGAATTTGGGTGCTCTTCAAAAGGTCATCTGAGTGTATGCAAACACATTTCCTCAGTATTCCACTGGACAGATGTGAGATCATGTTGATGTGTTATTACATAACTGCAGATAGACTTTCACTTCTTTTCTTTCTTTCACCTCCTACTCATCGTCAACTCTGAAGAATATTAGATTAAGTTCAGCCTGGATATGTGGATATGCAACTCTACTAGATTCAAACAAGCTGTACATGGATGGAAAATGATTGATCTGGACCATGGCTGTTCTGGCTTATCACATCCTTTTATAACAACTAACCACAATTAACCTAGTATTCTAATTTGATAGGATTCTATTTTTATTGTGAGTTTCTGATTTCTCTTGCTCTGCAACTAAGGTCATATATCTTCTTATTATTCTCTTTCCTGGCAGACTGCACTGTATTCAGAAGGGTCTGACACTCTTGCATATGTTTGGGATTTTTTCCCCCTCTAAACAATCACCAACTTTGCAGCTCTACATGCTTTTTCTGTAATTCACTTTAGTTGTCTACACAGTTGCAACACATTAAGCATCTTTTAAATGAAGTTATTCTCATCAGATTTGAATCAGGCACCATCTACTAACCCTTTGACTACCTTTATATAAACCAGTAGTAACCTGCTACAAATTTAAGATTTAAGAAATGTACTTTTACTTCTTTGCCTGGAAGATCTATATGTATTTTGGGAGGTGTGAGGTAAATGCTACCTTACCCGCCCTGTTTCTTGATTCTACCCTGTCAGGGACTGATTATTTCATCCTTACAAAAGAAAACTCTGTGGGAGTTTGCGCCGCTTAGGCGCAGCAGGAAGAGACCTATAAAGATATAAAGGCAGAAAAGAGTATTTGTCCTTTGCATTATCAATCCTACTGTATGACAAAGGCAGGTAGATCCTTCTGCCTCAGGGATTAGAAGGCGGCATAGGGAAGGATGACCATTTGCTCCTTTTCCCCATAGTTATCCCTTCACTCTGTAGGTCTCTTACCTACTGAAATTTTTACCTTCTCTCACATTCAAAGTTCCTTCTGTCTAAGTATTTGTGCACTTTTCCTTTTCACAAAATCATCTTTATCCACATTAGGAAAAGCATACATGAAAGGAATAAGCTGGGAAAATACAAAGCAAGAGTTTGATTCAGCAAACTCCTTTTTCTTACCAAAATTAATTTCCCTTAAGAAGATGTGTTGTTCTTTACAGCTAAGGTAAATGCACACTTCTTATCAGGACTGTAATAAATGCACTAGAGAAGCCGATAAGGAGCATTTTAAACTTTGGATACAGGAAATATTGTAGCAATATTAAAGAATTTTCAAAAATAGCATCATGTAACTTTAAAAAAGGAAATTACAAAAATGGGACAGAACTCATAAAATCTATTGGAAATATTTGAAGAAAAGTGGCCAAAAAACTGAAAAATTGGGAAAATATTTTCCCAGGAACTTTTGGAAATGTTGCTTTTGACCAATCCAAACTAAAAGAAAACTCCAAGCAGAATGTAATGTTATCCAAAAGAAAACTAACCAGTTCCATTACCTAAGGAAAAAAACTCCAGTGAAATCCTTTGGAAATCTGACAACACTTAAAATGGCTCTCCTGTGAAGACCAAATTCTCTGGTACACATCCTTCATTGAAGTTGACAGAACAATGCTGATGTTCAAATGCAGAGAATTTAACCCCAAATATATTTGCATTAGAGTCCCGTTATGAATATGAAAGCAATATTTTGACAACAAGCTTTTTTTTAATTGAGAAAGTTCTACATTTATGCCACAGAAGAGGGTCTTTAGAAGGCTATATTCCCTAATTAAAGGCCACAGAGAAAGGTAATCCATTCTGTTGCTGCTGGAGGTGAAACGTCCTACCAATGCCACAATATAATTTGCATTGCTATCATTACTGCTCGTAACCAAGTTCTGTGATCTTGAGATATAATTAATGTAGATGGAGTTGCATACACATAAAACAGGAATAGCTCTTTTCAAGATGTCTTTGATCCTACTCATAATTAAACCACACACACACAAATATAGGATAGAACAGGCTTTCAGAAACATTTGCATAAAGGTCTCCAACTCTTGTACATTTCCTCCACAGCTTCCAGAAGACTAATGATCTCATTTTTCACGTTTTGAAATCAATGATGTTTGTGACCAGGTTATGCTGAAATTTTGGGCATTACTTCACAAAGCCATTTAGAATAGTAAAATAGGATTATGTATCCTTTTTAGGTCACTGTGGTGATTTTTCTCTCATTTCAGCCTGTCACACATGTCTGTGGTAGCTCTTAATCTATTTTTTGCATACATTTTTGACAGTTTTCTGTAATTGTTCCATTCTGACTGCTTTGCTGTCTGCTTTCACCCTTCCTGATTCCTCAGCTGTGACAGCAATGACTAGCGATCATGTCTGATATGTACAATATAGTGGCTAAAACGTGTCTCAAGTCATTGCTATGAAAGCCTTTACAAGTACCTGAAACTTATTTTGTTTTACTTGAAGAACATATGCTTTTATTACATTTTGATATTCCTCATGTTATGAAGCTCTTTTTGTTATGCTATAGAATGGACAGAAGCTACTCAGATATATGTACTTCCATGCAAATTAATATGCATGCAACTGTACATACACATGTTCTTAATAGAAAATAACCAGGTGATGCTCCTAGGGTGATATTCTAGTTTTGGCTGGGATAGAGTTAATTTTCTTCCTAGTAACTGGTTTTGGATTTAGAGTGAGAATAATGTTGATAACACACTGATATTTTAGTTGTTGCTAGGCAATGTTTACACCAAGTCAAAGACTTTTCAGCTTCTCACACTGTCCCACCAGTGAGGCAGCTTAAACCACGACGGGTGACCTGGTGATTTACAGAGTGAAATGGGTGTGACCAGATAAGCAGCCTCTTGAGAGCTATTTTGCCTGTGCATTGGCAGGTTAGGGCAAATGCTCTATCAGTCCACCTCGGATGGCCTCCCTGGAAATGTAGCTCTGGAATTACAGCAAAAAAAGATGCTCATTAACACAAAGAATAAGCACAGAATTTCTGTCTGCCACAGTATCCTGGCATTAGTAACATCCCCCACAGGCAGAAAGAGCAGCTTGTCATTGTTTTGCTCTTTTGTGGATAAAATACCGTCTTTAGCAGAGATCCTACCACTGTATCTGCATATCACATATCCAGCACTGATCCTCAAATCTGGGCTTACATGGATTTAAACAACGTGGCAGCCTTTTTCTAGAACTCTGTTTCAGAAGACTGTCCCTCTGTTGTGGAACAGTTGGGTTTTTGGGGGTTTTTTGGGGTTTGGTTTTTTTCTTTTGGTTGTTTGTTTGGGTTTTTTGGGGTTTTTTTTTTGTTTGTTTTTCTTTTTTTTTTTTCCCATAAGCATTTCCATGAACTTTTATTATAGAGGTTATCGAAGAGAGTATATAAAAAAGCCTATGCTGTCACATCACCCTTACTCCTGGCCTGCGATTTGTCAGGAGGGTCTTTACCTTATCAGGTACAACACCTTTGTTCATTGTCTTAGTGCTTCGTACTTGCAAAGAGCATAGACTCCTTTGTGCCAGACTAAACGTTCCTTGTTTGATAACTTGAATAAGCATAAAACCACCAGAACCACACCAGCACTTGACAGATGCATGGGACGAACTGCTGGGTCCCACACAGCGTATTTATCCTGCTTGCTGGCAGGAAGCTTTCCTTTGCAAATGTAAAAGGACTCATCACTGCTCTGGTAGAGGCGGGACAGTACCTTATTGTGCCACATCCTTTTATCATTTCTGGCACTGATATCTGTGGCAAGAAATGCCACTGAGACAAGAACAGTTACACTAGAGCCAGTTGCTGCTGTTACTTCATTAGATTCTCATTCTGCCTGTTAAATTCCAGTAAAGTTTCCTGTTTGTTTTCATTAAATTAGATATTTTCTTCTGCACAGTATCCACTAAATTATGTTGAAATGCAATGTTTACGTACCCACAGAGGAGGAACAAAACACGTTATCTGCTCAAAAGTAGTGCAGTAAGACGACAGCAAAGTACTGATGAAAGACTGGTCTATCCCTTTCCCACATGCCTATAGCCCTACAAAAAACCCACAGTGATGTCCCAGGTATAACAGATGCAGCCCTCAATACTCCCTGCACTCCAGAACAGACTAAGATCAATCAGCCACCAATTTATGCCTCTCTCATCCTACAGCCTGGCCATAAACCACAGCTGAGGCTAATATAAATTCTGCAGCTCTCTTTTGGCAAAATTCTTTTATTCTGGCTTTGATGCAAGTTTTAGGGTTTGGCCTGTTTTACCATTATAAAAGCCCTTTTGGGAATTCCTATTGTATGGTAGATATTGACTAATAAATTGTCTGAAAAACTAAAGAACTGAATCCATATTTAAAACCTACAGAAAATTAGATTCAGAGAATAAAATGCAAATAATGTCATGTAGGTTTCTAGCGGTATCATAAAACAACCCTTGTTTTATTCAAACAATTACATTTTCTGGACACTGCAATTAATGTAGGTTATTTCAAGCTATGTGGCTTTAATTTTAAACAAACAAATTAAAAAAAAAAAAAAAAGACAACCAACAACTACTAATTAAGGATAGACATTAAACCTGCATAAAAGAAAGACAAAGTGAGAAAAAGTCCTTTGATTCCTTAGGATTATTCATCTTTAAAGTACCTTATGCTCAAAATTAACAGATCTATTTCCCTTTTGAAAGCCTGTAAAAGTTACTGGTATTTTGGCCTTATTTTTACCTTGTCTGGAGGTACACTGATTATTGTCGTACTCTGAGTCTGAGTATCGAGAGTAAAGTCATTAGAAGCAGAGGACTTACAAACCAAAACCCTTCAAAATATCAACATCCAGGAGGGATGCTCAGACAGGGAAATTTTGTAATGATTGTTTTGTGACTAAGAATAGCCCTGAAGAAGCTTTCTGTGAGAAAATGATTAGGGACAACCTCACTTTATCTTTTAATTCTGTAAAATTCACTTGGAGTTTTGATTGAATTAGAGTTAAAGAATACACCAGCAATTTATAATCTCAGTAAAAGAAATGCAACAGAATTCATAGCAGCTTTAAACCAAGGAGTGAGCTTACATCTGTGTATAATTGTTTGCGTAATGACAAATGGTTCACCCTGTAGTCAGTGGCTGAAAAAAACCTAGCATTTGGTTTTACATAATGTCGGTGGAGTTCAAATATTCTCAAATTCTTTTTCAGATTGTAGATCATGATATCTGCTGAGAGAGGTTTTCAAATACATCTTCTAACTCATGCTTTTGAACCCAAATCTTTCTTGAAGCAATTATCAGTTTTGACTATATGAAAAATTAGCATAAAAACAATTAAAGTGATAATAATTATATTTATTTACAGCAATGGGTACATTGGTTTAAGCATTCCCCATTTTGAAATACAGCCTACTTCTGGTCCACGGGTTAACAGTATATTCTTCTTATTATCAAATAATCCATTGTTGTCTGCACAGTCTATTGCTATAATCAGTTTTAGTTAATTCCTGACTTAGCTCTGTTTTCCTGTGTTTCTGCCACTCTTTCCTCCCTGGCTTCATCTTCCAAGTAGGTGACAGATGGATTTTCACCAAAGCAAGACAAGAAGCAGCCATCAGAGACAGCTTGTCATAAGCAAACAGCAAGAAACTCTGCTGCTCTAGGACTGAGAGATGCTCAGCTGCTGTGACAGAAGAGCCTTCCCGGATCATATGAAAGAGCTCTGAGGATGAATCCTGACTCTCTACTGCCTGATGTTTTGCACTATTATGAAAAAATGTCTACAGTGAGTGCAAATGTGATGCAAAGGGCCACCAGCTCTGGATACCCTTCACAAGGGGAGTGGATTGGCATGGCCACCTTAGAAATATTGCTTAGCACCGTAACCAACTGCTTTGCATAGATACATACTGCACACCTGTAATGAAGTAACATAGGGGAAGGTGCAGTAGCCCTTGCATATGCCAAAGTCCTTCTCTCAGCATCTCAGATGGATAGTAGCTTCTGTTTTCCTGAGCAATTGTGCTGGCTAGGTTACAAGAAGTAATAATAAAAGAGTTTGCTTTTACTTCATGATTTTTTGCTGGAATTGTATCATTTTGGCCAGTATTTCTTCCCCAGATGTCACTAGTTTAATTTTGTTAAGGTAATAGCACCTATTCCACTGAAATCTGCTGAGATAAAGCAATTATGTAATGCAGAAGTTCTGCAAACCTGATCCATATATTGCAGATCCATAATTTGTGCTCTACATGTCTGAATTGTTTTTAGCACTCTGAGAGACGGCTTATTTTATTTAGCTTCTGGTTAACACATTTAACAGGGATAACTGAAAGCTAGAAGTGCATGCGTTTCAACTTCTTTCAAGTTTCATGAACATAAAAATAGGAAGATGTCCAAAAGAGGTGCATATATCACTTTTATGGCACAATGGTGCTGTTTTCAAAGCAAATTGGGTGTCTAGTAAAATGTTCAACTGATGACATAGAATTAGACTGCTGTAAATGCTTCACAAATGTACTAGGTCACCAGGAGTAAACCTGTACACTTTTTTTATACTTTGCTCAGCTGAACACAGGCTGCTCATATCGAGGTTTTTGCCCTGTGAAGTGGCTTGTTTCCAGGCATATCACCTGTGAGCCAAATCCAGGCAGGAAGGGAGGAGGTCCGGAAGACACAAAGGGTTCTGTAAGTTGGGCTTGGATGTGCAAACGTCTGATGGCCCAAAGCCTAAGGCAACAGCCTGCTGTAGGCTGGTCAATGAGGTACGTGTATGCAACTAGAAATAGGTATCAGCTAAAAGCCGAGTCAGAATAACTGACTGAGACAAAACAGCTGCAGAAATAGAGCTTCTAGGTAATGTTTCAAAGCAAAGCACCAGTTTTCATCAGTATAGGATGCCACATAGGAGTCACAGAGGAAGTACGGGGAGCTCTGTGGACTCCAAAATTCTTCTCATGCCTTGAAAATCTGCCACTCCTGCAAACAAAATACTCAAGTTGAAGATATGCTGTGACTGCCACCTCCTATGAAAGTAACAGTGCTTTACACTTCCAGTTTAAGATCTTGATAGATGTTATTAACAGAGCACTGAAATAATAATGGTGCAAAACCTAGGGAGAATTCGCAATCACTATTGATGTTCCCAGATACATTTTTTTATAAATTCATCTGAATGATTCCTGAAATTTTAATTAAAGATTTACAGATTTCCATAGCTATCCCGAACACAGTCCTATAGCACTCATGAACAATGAGAAATTTGGACTGAACTTTTCATAAATATTGCATGAAATTTTACATCTTTACCTTCCACCAATAGAGGAAAGAACCTTTTAAAGCAATATATTGCTCATGCACCACAACTGCATTTAATAGTTTTATGCTGAATTGCTTTTGGTTCATTAACATTCATACTGTTGTCTGCCACCTCATTTGTTTCAGTGTTTGCTTTGAATTTACCTTGCTGAAATAGTTTCACACTGTGCTTGCTCTGGCTCATCTGCTGTTTCTATCTGACTAATGTTTTCACTGTATGTATATATTTTATATTTTTATGTAGATTCTGTGCTGACTTATGCGCATCCACACATACAGTCATCTTTTGGGGCAAAATCAGACAGCCCAAATTCAGCCTGTGAGTGTTTTTTTCTAAGAATAATGGAGTCAGGTATTTTGTCACAAGCACTGCTTATTGATAAATAACACGTAAAAAAACTTCCTTCTCCCCAAATAGTTTCATTGCTTATCTCTAAACCTTCTATGAAGGGCTTGACCCAAAGCTAAAATGAAATTGATCCTCCACCTCAGTGCCTGTCAGAAAAGTTCTGGAGATCTAGTCCCTTGAGACGCAAAGGTCTGATTTGCAAGAATTTTTTTTTTGGAGGTTTACACAAAGCAGAGGACTTGATCTTGTTTAGCCCAAATGGAATGGAGTTATCAGGCTGCACAGTTTCAATCAGGAGGTGCTATTTCACAAATTCCAACAATGCCACAGACAATAACTTTTGCTGTATACACATGCAATACATGACAATTTCTCTAGCAAAGGCCTTTTACTTTTCACAGTTTAGAGGTATCAGGATATTCTTACAGCCTGCAGCTATAGTCTTTCCTGCTCTTCATGGATCAGTGTCTTAAGAAAGGAAGAGATAATGCTCTCCTAACTTATACAAACATCTAGATCTTGCCATTCATTTACAGCTGCTCTGTGGGGAAAAAGTGGAACAGAAAAAGGCTTAGGTGATGAGCATTCTCTATGCACACGGAAATCCCTTAGTAGCACTGACACAGTGTATTTGCTTCTTCATCACCCTTTGACTAGCTATTTGTGCAGTCAACGACAAGAGGTGTATCAATGACAAAATATACAAATGTCAGATTCTATCCCTTTAGCTCAAACTCTTAAATAACACGCAACCCAAAGAAGCAATTTAGAACTGAAATTTCAAGTCTTCATGATAAGATGTTCTTATATCAAATGTGGAAAGTGAGCATCATATCTTTCAGATGTTCAGCCTTGATAAACTAAGTTTATTTAAAATTCAAAAAGTAGTCTTCTCATCTACATCCCACTGTTCTGAACTGGTTCACAGTAAAAGCATTGGATGAAGGTCTAAGTGTCCAGAAGGACATTTAAGGTCATTATCATAGTTAGCATCAGTAACAAAATTGGTCAAATGTTAGTTTAGATTAAGGGAAGAACTAAGGTTAAGAATCTTTGTGTAAATCAGATGTTTTCAAATAAACTGAACTCTGTCCTAAAACACTTTGAGAATAATAATGTCAAGACACTTGATACTTATTTTGAGAACCTGTGGAGGGTGGGTGAGGTACCAGAATATAGAAAAAAGGTAAACATGATGGATATCTTTATAGAAGAGGAAAATGAAGATTAGGGAAAAGGACAAGGAACTTATGGACTAGTCAGATAAAGTGTAATTCTTGAAAATATCTAAGAACAAATAATCAAAATATTTGTTGACTGCTGCAATGGGTTGACCTTTACCATCAGCCAGATGCCCACCTAGCCATTCTCTCACTCGCCCTCTTCAACAGGGCAGTGGGAAAAAGTAAGACAGGTAGTCCATGAGTCAAGATAAAGACAAGCAGATCACTTACCAGTTACCATCACGTAAAACTGACTCAACTTGGGAAAAAAATATTTAGTTTATTGCCAATTAAAATAGATTTGAACATTGAGAAACAAAGACAAAATTAACACAACACCTTCGCCCCACTCCACTCCTTTTCCCATGTTCAGCCTCACCTCTTCATTCTTGACCAGGGTCTCTCCCGGGTCAGGCACCTCAGCGGGGGCACCTGGAGCCCCTCCTGCCCTCCTCCCGCTCTCCCCTCGGGGCTCGCAGGGCTGTTTCTCACCCCGTTTCCCTCAGCCCTGGCTGCCGGGCAGCGCTTTGCCCTTTCTTACCCAGGCTTTCCCCGAGGCGCCCGCCCGTGGCTGAGGGGCTCAGCTGTGCCCTGCGGTGGGGCCCTTGGAGCCGGCTGGAACCGGCTGTGTCCGGCACCGGGCAGCCCCGGCCGCTCCACACAGGGGCCGCCCTGCAGGCCCCACTGCCAGCGCCTGGGCACCCGCACCCAACACAAAGGCATGAAATGAGTCCTGAAACTGCTCAGGGATAACAAGGGACTAGGCAGTAACGAACATGGATTTGTCAAGAACATATGTCAAACAAGTCTCGTTTTGTTATACAATAGGTAATTAGGTTTGTAAATAAAGGAGAAACCATAGGTGTCACATCTTGGTATCAGTTAGGCTTTTGACATAGTCTTATGTGACATCCCCAGAGCCAAGTTGGGAAAATATGGGAGACTTAATAGATAAAGCCTAGTTGAACAGCTGTAAGAGAATCTTAATTACTAGGAAATTGTCAAAATGCAAGGATACATCAGCCAGGGTACAGAAGGGGTCTGCCCTTGTTCTGGTCCTATGAAACATTTTTATTAACATCCAGGATGAGGGAATAGAGAGCATGTGTGTTTCACTTACAGGCAACAAAAAGCTAGTAGGAATGATGAGTGTAGCGGAGACCAGGATTATAATTCTAAATGATTTTGCCAAACTGGAGAAATGGTCTGAAAAACAAAAAGCTGAAACTAAGTGGGGGAACCACCACAGAAATACAAGGTGGGGAAAACCTAGCTGGGAAGAGTTCCTTCCGTTAAGAATTCAGGTGCTGCAAGGGATCAGCACACGGGTCTTGCAAAACAAGAACCTTTTTTGCAACCAAAGTAGGGATTGAGATCATTTTCTAGTATGTGATGTTTAGCTAACCCAGTAGTCCTTTCATTCAGTTCAGCCAGTAAACTGTGTCCTGTTTGAGGACTACGCATCAAGAAAGAGGAGAATCCAAAAACAACCCAGAAGACCGAAACAGCAATGATCTATAAAATGTTACCCAGAAAAGGCTGAAAGAATTGACACTGTTGGGCTAAAGAAAATAAAGTGGAGGCTGACAAGGAGAAGGGGAGACATCAGAACAAACTTCAGCTATGCAAAAGCCAAAATCAAAGAGGAAAGGTATTGATTGCTTTTCATGTTCATTGCTGGCATAACAACTATGGAGCTTGAATAGCAACAAGGAAGATGTTGGTGAGACACTAGGAGAACCAGTAGGACAAAGAAAGCCCTGGAATGCACGGAAAGCTTTCCTGCCATGAAAGCTGAGGAACCTCCATCACTGGAGGGCTTTAAAAGCAACTTACACAATCACCTACTAAGAAAAAACAAACATATGGCTGATTTCACTGTAAAGTACAGGGATGAACTACATATGACTTTCTAAGTCTCACAATTTTTTTTTTATTCTTTCATTAACATCAAGTATTATTAATACAAATCTCTATCTTTTCTTCTTCTCTTCTTTCCACAGACAAGGAAAGACATGAGACATTATTTTCCACCGCTGAATATGTAGTTTCATTTACCCAATGCTCACACTACCAACCTATGAAATAAGGTAAGATTAAACAAGTGCTTCCTGAGATGAGACAGAAGAATGCTGCATTAAAGATCTGAATAAAGTAGAAAACTTAACAACTGTAGATAACATGACAGCACTCCTGATCCTACCTTTTGGTCTAATTTCAAGACCATATCTTTTCCTTCAGCTAAATTTTTCTAAGACCTTGGTTCACCTGTGCATATAAAATAAGAAAATCCATATCCTCTACACAATTTTTGTACCTAAATCCTCTCACAGTATGAGAGGAAACAAACAGATGATATTGATAGCAGTTTACTTAATCTAGGCCAGTTTTCTACTTAGTTGGAAGAAGGCAGCAAATCCTGACAAAATTCTCCTCTGAACCCTTAGGGTGAGGAGGACTTTCCTCTGCAGAGCACAAGAAATATGAAGAGACATGAAGAATAATTAATTGGAATCTCTAATTAAACAGCAGAGCCTAAGAGATAACTTTATGTCATCCGGAAATATTCTCAGGAAGTGACATTGTCTCAAATGAAAGTCCAGATGTCGATTAATTGCAATTCAGGCAACCTTGAAACTAAACAGAAAGTGACACGAAGGTGTGAAGTTTCTGCAAAATGTCCCTGTAGGATTAAAGGGTAAAGCATTTTGAATGAAGATAAGTAGGACAAGAAGTTTGCCACATCACATGTTTTCCCATTTAGGAACTGACAGGACAAACCACAAGCAGTTGCCTTGAGCACTACTTTATATTCAGGGTGTGAAGTTAAGTAAGGAAAAGAAAGTGCAGAGAGAGACATGGTTTAATGTTGGAAATTATCAGGGCTATCTGAAGCGAGTCAATTCATCAGATAGGAAACTAGGAACACTGGGATACAGGGCTGAGTATCAAACTATATTTTATCTTAAAAAAAAAAAAACAAAAAAACCAACCACATTAAGGTAAAAGCTTTAAAGTTTCTTTTATGTTCAGCATAATCTAAAGGTTAGAGATATCCAATACGTTCTGTGAAAGCTCATGCTCAGAAACAGTATGTTTGAGCAAAAGAATTGCCATGTTTAATTATATCACTGTTCCACCTAATTTGGTACCTTTTCTTCAAGACTTACTAGTACCTCAAAATGTGTCACAGCAAAGTATGAGAAGCACCATATAAGATTACTCTGCCCTTAGGGAACACGTCTTGCCAACCCCTGTTATTTAGTAGCTAGTTTATGTCCTGAATCATGAGGGTTTATATCCCATATAAATTTTCTATCCAGCCTAATATAACTGTTCTCCTTATTCACAGAAATGTTTATTTCTGATACTGTATCTTGTGGTAATGACTTAACTATGCCAATTAGTCATTGTACTAAAGGGAAAATAATTTTATTGGTTTAAAATTTGTTTCCTTCCAAATTCACTGAACCTCCTTTTCTTCCTGATACAGTGACACAGCATGTGTTAAAATTAGTCATTATTTTATGTATCACTATCAGTGTTCTCTATTACTAGTCTTTTCAATGTCATTTCACAAGATTATTTTTTATGTTTCCCATGTGAAAACAAAGCATTCCAGTTTTTAAAAGACATACTTTTAATTTGTATCCATGTTTTACCACACATGAGCATTTGCTTCCAAAACAACAGAGCCTGTGTTCTCCAAGCAAATTGGGATGCTTGGTTCTCTTGTAGTTTTTTTTAAAAAAATAAATAAATAAAAAAATTGTATGCATTATTTTTGTGTACCTAAAATTCGGATACAAATGTAAAGATCAAGTTGTAAATGTAAATGTGGATATGTCGAAAAATTAAACTGCCATTGAAAAGACATGGTTTTCATGACGTGCACTTTCATTAAATCTTTCCATAGTTTGTCCATTAACTTTACGGCATTATATAGTCTTAGAGGATGAAGGTTGAAATATGCGTGGTCAATTTACTCAAGTGTTTGCACCATTGGTAGCATTCATGCCAGACCAAAAGTGCAACAGAGGTTGCAAAAATGGACAAAGTCTGTTCAAAAAGAAACACAGAGAAATGGAAATTAAGTCAGGAGCTGTTTGGGATAGTGTTGTAAAACTAAGACCCACCTGGAAAGAGCTATCTGTCTTCAAAAAAAAAAAAAAAAAAATTGCTAGAAAGGTGTAGGAACTGACAATAGAGCTAACCAAGACAGGGGAACCCTGGGAGAACAATTGTAATGGAGGTATATTGTCACAGAGTCTGAATGATGGCAACAGGACCAAGAGCCACAGGGAAAACACATTAAAAAAAAACTTGCAAGTTCTTATGAACCTCAAGGCTCCCTAGAGGTAGTCATTAAACCTGGGACTTTTTGCATATGTGATGTAAATTTTGATATCTCAATGGGAAAACACAAGACAGATCATCTTCTTATGGGATTTTCCCAATCGCCATTCCCTGAGCCACAGTAATAGGAGCTGAGCTGGGCTGACACTCAAGAGCACTGACTAGCAGTTTCTGCCTTCTGCTTTTAGGAGAGGCAGTAAAGCTAAAGGTCAAGTATTGCATTTTGTTGGTAGCCTAGTGAATAAATACGTTGGATGTGCCTCATTTTTTTTGTGTTCACAGTACCAAAAATGTAAGATATGCAGTGATGGATGACTCCTAGATTAACTTATTGTTTTTCATTCTCATACTGCTTTCAGTAAATAGTAGCAAAATAGCCCATGTAGTGATCTGAACAATTAGTGCTTAAATATATAGCAAATAGTCACTTTGCCCTGACCCTTACCTAAAAAACCTGATTTAGAAAACTTTTGTGATTGTCCAGCTGTTTGGCATCATCTCCTTTGCATGTTGATGCTACAGTAGGTCAAACTACTCCCTTCAGATGATATTCAGCTGTTTCTAGTATTGTTACTTGAGACAAAAATGTATCACGGATTACCTGATTCTACTTTGCACCATGCCCTTCTATTGTGCTCTGGAAGAGGAAGGGAGCCCTAGACTGGACCTTGACTTTATTCACATCAACTACATGGCCCTTTTACAAAATTTGATTAAGGTCAAGAGGCCATAATGTCAATGGAAACCAAGCCCAGCAATACATGCTCTACATTTTGCTTAGTCCATGATTTCAAATTCAAAAAAGAATCCAATGTTCTCTTTAAAAACTGAACCAAAATGAAATTATTTAAAGGAGTGAAGCAGCTTTGCAGGCAAAGGCAATTGAATATGTGGAAATCAACTTTACTTGATCAAATGGCAAGCAGAACAAAATCAAATTATGCACTCTACTAAAACATTCTTTTAATAACAACAGAACAAATCCAAGCCTTCCAAGTTTCCCATGGGTTTTATTAAAGTAACATATTCAGCAGCTAGCTTCCCGGACCCAGGAAGGAGCTAAACACATCTCTTTCCCCTGCCTTATTTCTCAGTTTTGATGGATTTCTAATTGAAACAAGAGAAGTGTCTAAAAGGGGATTGGAATTATCAAGATTTTTGTGATTTGATTACGGACACTTTCACCTCTGGCTGACCAGATTATTTCCTGTGAAGGTCAAGGAGACTGAGGCCTCGATTCACCAATTCACCACGTTTGGCATCAGACTAAGCATATGATTATGTTCTATGGCTTCATTAATATGCAGTTGCTAAAATTCGTCCCTAAGCTGAGGCTAGAAGGTCTTCATTCTTTCTCAGCTGGTATAAAATATATCGTGTGTCTCACTCTATTTCCTATTGCACGCAGACCTGCAACTGAGAATGACCATCAAAATGGATAAGCCATGGCACCGTTATCATATTGGGCAATGATTAGATTACCCAGAACATTTTGCTAGACCTTTAACATCAACTTACAGTTCAGCACTGACAGAAGAAGAGATGATATCAGACATTCAAAAATACATAAACAAAAAGAAGTGTGGATTGAAAATGACACCTCGTTCAGACTCCAGAAAAAATTAGTCCCTACCACTTCAGTTAAATTTAGAGGGAGGTTATGAGCTGAGAACTGATTAGATAATCTAGTTCCTGTTGATTTCTGTCAGTTACAATTTACATTTATAGAATACCTTCAAAATACGTAATCTTACTCTCTGCCTCACATAAACACTTAAGAAATCAGTGAGGTCTGGTCTTAATGTCTTATGTAGCATTTTACGTATGAAAAAAGAAGAAAGTAAACTCAACACTATAAATTATGATAAATGGACTTGTTATAACAGTAAAATAGATATTTGTCCTTAGAATAGACCTCACCCTAGGCAACAGCTAAGCAGGACTTGAATAGCATTCTTTGGCAATATAGCAGTCTTTTTCCTGTTAAAAACATATGAGTTTAAAACACTTGAAATTTTAATGCATCAGGCACCAAATTTTAAATTAAGAATGAACAAGTTATTTTGTGTAATTCAAGAAAGGCCATTTATCTTGCTAAGTTTTCAAATTTTTCACAGCTCTCATTTTGCCGTGCTTAAGACATATTATACATTATCACTTCATGTATCATATATTATTACAGATCAAGTTACACATGACTTCTAAAGAATAAAGCCTCTGTGCCGCCAACAGTCTTTGAAAACTACTCCAGAAGCAGAAAAAACCTCAAGGAAATCAGTGAAAAGGACGAGGATAATATTGAAGCAGAGGAAAAGAAGAAATGAGAAGAAAGGGGTCTTCAAGCAGTCTACTTCTCTTTAATGAGATTAATCCATATGTTTGTTTCTGATTTGCTGTGTTTTCTGTTGTTAATAGATTGTGTGTGGGTTGTTGGGGTTTTTTTGTTGGGCTTTTTTTTTATCACTCTACATAATCCTTTTATTATTTCTTTTTCTATTGCACTGCAGAAACATCACCATGCTATTTCACCGCTAAAGTGAATAGACTCTCCCAAGGTTATGTGACTGGCTGAACACTACTGAGTACCAGAAGTTGCAGGCTGCTCTAGTGCCTTTTTTTATGCACCAAGCCATTGGTGTCAGAATATCTTGACTGGCCATGGCCACTGAGAATCAAAGTTTTCCTGACCTCGGGCTGCACTTTTATTGCGTTTGGAGGGGAAGGGGGAGTGGGGGGGAAAGAGGGTTGTCCCAGGATCTTTTAGTTTCTTCAAGTTCAAAATTGAGATCAACTCGATAAGGAGAACAAGTGCTACTTTATGTACTTAGCTGATTGCTGCAAGCTGAAAACACAAAACTGTATTCACACTATTTTGGGTTCTCATAAGCTATGACCCTATAACTTTATAAGAAAAACAGATACCAGGCTTCTTTCGGGACCATAGGAATATATTTTTGCATTTAAGCCAAATGACCATTTGGGGGGTCATACATATTCATAATTAACTGGGAACCATTTCAATGCAAACATTAGCTTGTTTAGCAAGAGCAGAGTTTCTGCATAAAGCAGTCTTCTGTGCAATTGATATTCCTACAACGTCACTGTTCCCTGAGGAACACAGTTCAAGGAAGCAGCTTGGAGGAAATAAAAAGGTAAAAGGTGATTATTTCTCTGGCACTGCTAAGATAAGTTGGCATAAGGAATGCAATTAAAAAAAAAAAAGTAACTTTAGCAAAAAGTGATCCAGACTTTCAAAAGAGTGTGCACATTATTGATGTGATCAGAACAATAGCTGCTAATGGATGAAGATGTTTCAGAGTTCTTATGCACCTGCTTATTCTTCTGTTAATTAAAATCTGTGATTGCCAGAATAATTTTTGCATTGCATATATATGCGGCTTCAGAAGCAAGTGACACATTTTGCAAAGAAAAATGTAAACCAAAAACCTTGCCAGTAAATTCATAGAAACATGACTTACTTTAGAGTTTCTAGGTGAACAGAGCACTTAAAAGGATGCCACAAATTAGGATCAAAGTTTCGGAGCTTTATCCAAATGAATAACATGTAATGGCAAACAGCCTAGGCCTAGGGTTGTGTGCCAATTCCGATTCTGGACTTCTGTACTGAATACAAGTTGGAAAAATAAACCCAAATCCATACTAGTTCAGCCTTTGGCCTCTCCACTGGGGTCTCCACCAAAAGGAACCATTAATGCCAGAGTGGACAAGGAGCAGAATTCCACATGAAAGGAAAACTATTTCAGAGTTTGGTCCAAAAACACCACAAAGTCTTTGAGAGAGTTTTGATTGAATTCAGAGGATAAAGCAGACAGATTCTCTCGTGAATAGCAGACACAGGATTTGTTCTGAATGGGATATTCACAAATTGTGAGGCATCTGCATGAGCTAGGAGGAAGCTGGAAGTGAACAAATGTAGTTAATTGTAATATTTTCAAGGATGTGTACAGGAAAACAGGGCTGGGGGATAAAGGAAACTCCTCCTTAGACACTCAAGCAAAATCCAAAGCCTTTCTGACCAGATTATGTCTATTTGTAGACACAACCAAATGCTCATGTCCACCAAGAACAGTACAGCCAGTGGTATCTAATAGCTTTAAGGTTTTTCTTTGTAATACAAATAATAGAAGATCACCATATCCGATATGCTGGCAAAAGCTCACACTTACTACAGTGACAACCGTTTTTTACGTGGCTCTACTGGAAGGGACCTCTTAGATTTCTTAGACCCCTTAGATTCAGGCCCCTGTTCCTGAATGCAACTTTGTCAACTAATCCCTTTCATAAACTGAAGATTAAAGTGCTTTGCATACATTCACTAATTAAGCCCCACAGTTACAGCTGTCAGATAATATCACTGAATAATTTATTTGACAAATTTCACTTTTTATGATAAATTATTCAATGTTCTTAATTCTTATTATTTTCTCCACAATTTATACAGCTGGGCAAGCAATTTGTGAAGCACAGTCATTCAACAGCCTACTAGGTATGTTCTGTACAGATTAAAAAAACAAATAACATACAAGTACAACTAACTTCTTCCTAACCTCTTATTTTTTCCCCAGCTTTAGCACTGTTGGAAGCTATCTTACATTTTAATAGTGGGAAACCTCTAAGATTTGTAGACATCTCTGATATGGGTAAAAGTCAAAGCTTTGAATCACAAGGGCAAGATCAGGGGCTGGGAGAGGTGACACACAAAGTTTGATTTCTAAAAATTCACAAGAAAAGTGGAATTCAGGTATACTGAAATTCATCTCCTGCATTTCATCTGCATCTCAGTTTCTGCAGCAAATGAACATCAATAAGCAAAATTACAATAAAACTTTACTATACAAAGCTCTGCCGTAACAGAGGACTTCAAGACACAACAACTGAATCTTCAAATCCAAACAAATTATCTCCTTCCCTTCTAACAAAGTTAAGAAACCCTCTGATAAGTAAACAAGTATTATGCCTTGAAACTTGCTACATTTGGGTCACCAGTGGGAACAGAGAGAAAAAGCAGGAACTCCATTGAAATGTATTGTGCTACTTGCCTATGCGCAAGAACAGGTATTTGGTCCTGTTGTTCAAGGAACAGAGGACTGCAATTATTTCATATAATAACATCCATGTAGCACATTCATCAATTGGTTCGAAAGCAACCATAATAGTTAATAAAAGCAAAGATAAGAGAATGCATATATGGCATGACCCAACCATCTCAAGCAAATTTCAAGAACTTCAGGAATGTTATTTGGTATTCTGGCATCTGGGGGAATCCCAGAGTTCAAAAATCTGAACCCTAATGAGCCAACATTTCAAAATTTGAATTAATGAATTTAACCTTAGATTATGTTCAATTTTGTCTTCAAACTACATAGGGGGAGAAAACCTGGCGTACCCCTGTGTCCTAATGTTGCATCTGGCATAACTAACTTCAGCCTGATTTTGCAACACTTTTTCAAAAAAGTGTTTTGGCATAGAAAAAGCTAAATCTTGGCTTTGCCATATGTCCCCTGTGTGTCCAGCTAAAAAGGCAAACCAGAACACAGGTCTTTCCTCAAGAAGCAATGGCTCCATTTCCTCAACCCTTGCTGCTCTAGGATATATTTGTTAGAGGTCAGGCAGTGTGTATGTACTGCTATCCTAATAGACAGGAAATTTCCTCAGGCTAAGCTCCACCCAACCCAGACGTTGTGCTATCTCACCCACGTGCCAGAGGAGTAAGAGATACATAGGAACTGCACCTCCTACCAATCCCTGAGCATGGTATGCGTAGCTGTGGCAAGGGAGTAAGGGAGACATTAGCTAATTGAATTTGTCACAGCTGGATGGGAAAACAAAACGCACAGATACAAGTGGTTCTTGTTAAGAGCACTGCATGATATATGTCAGTCTGAGAAAGCAAGGTATGGATTAATTGCCAGGGACTGACTAAACATTTCAGAGATGAAGTCCAAGATTTACAGTGCATCCTTTTATATTTCAGGAAAGCCTAAGTAAATTGGCCTAATCAGTCAAATTAAGGAGCTCTTCCCCCCCTGCATGCTGAATCTTCTTCAATGGTAGTGAATTTTTCTAAGGAAAAATTAATAAAAATGTCTTATCATAGATCAATAGTTGAAAGTGATGGACTTACAGTAGTGAATTTAAATGAGCTTGTGAGTCTAGGATCAAACATTTCCTCCTAGTCTGGGGAGCTGCTTGATTTTTTTCTGTTATCTCTAGTGATTATTGTAAAGTATTACATTTAAGTTCATTAACCTCCAAAATTATCTTTAAAGTGAAGGAGGAGGAAATGACACGTGCTGGGATACATCAGAATTTAACAGGCTGTTTTAGTGCTGTGTTTCTAAGATTGTCTTATGTTTTACTTAGGGAAAAAAAAAATGGGAGGGAAAAGGATTTTGAGACAAGAATAAATGGTTTTGGATTGATGTGCTCTCCCTGGAGTTACATTCCGTTAATATGGAAAAGGGTGTAAGATGTTCTAAATTTCCATAAAAACAAATGCAAGAAAAAGAGGCAATGAAAACATTTCGCAGAAGATGCACCATCCTGTCTGCTGCAGTCACTTCAATGGGAAGTGATGCTTCAGCCTCCGACAGCAATGCTTGCGTGAGACACGACACACCGCAGAGGTCTGGCCCTTTCACAAGTCCCACTTGTGAAAGCAGCTTAGTTAAACAGTTGCTCTGTCTCTTTCTTCTGTTCTAACACATGAAGTTTAATTGAAAAATGGTAAGGAAAGAAATTCTGTTTAGTAACAGCACTTAAAATTCCTCTTGGAGACCTCATTGGCCTCTTCTGTATGCCTGCACGATCCTCCCTTCCACACATCAGCCACTGACACTTCCTTTGAGAGGAAGTTAATCAATTTGGGTTTGGATCCTCAAGTCTGAAAAAGAAACCAGCTTTAGATATCATGAGAACCTATGACTGCCATCATCTCTGAAAATTATTCAAACCTGTAGTCACAAGATTTTGCAAGCGGCTGATTTCATTTAGGTGATTTAGTTTAGTTATATATCCTCCACTGCTCTAAATCAGTACTGCTTTACTGACTCCACCAGCTCTTTGCCGTTTTGCATCCAGCTGAGCTCTTAGCTCTTTATTTCTTGCCATGAACAGCAACCATTTATTCTCCAGGATTAACATTAAGAAATAAAGGGAAAGGTACCAAATATCTACTTTAGACAAGAGAAATGCTACTCTCCACTTGACTCTTGCTGAATACTCCTGGTGACAATCTTTTCACTGCCAGTCAGCCCGTTTCTAAGGTTTCCATATGCACAATTATTTTTTTTTCCCCAGCATTACTGGTTGAAGAGAAATTTTTTTCATCAAAACAGAAATTAAATTTGTTGAGAAATAACCATTCCAGAAGTCTAGCTGATGTTTTATAAAAGTTTTCTGCAAGTAGCTGCCTATTTGAATTAATTATATGAATGAGACAGGCATATATTTTAGAACAAAGACATTCTTAAATGCTTCATATTTACATTATGAATATTTAGTTAGTGTACTCTGGTAGACAA